>JAJTUV010001598.1:0-287500 GCA_021653895.1 Mastomys natalensis | reverse complement strand
GCTGACATTTAAGCAGCATTGAGTTGCTGCCAGGTGCTCGGCTAAGTACTTCACACATGCTCAGTTAACAGTTCCAGTGGTCTAATGGCGTAATTAACTTTATTGAACTCACTTTACAAATGAGATCACTGAAGCCTGGCTGTGGTGGCCCACGCCTTTCATCCTAGCGCTTGGAAGGCAGAGGCAGGTGGATCTCCATGAGTTCAAGGCCAGCCTGGTCCACAGAATGAGTTCCAGGACAGCCCGGGCTATACTGTCTAGAAAAAAACAAAAATAAGACAAACAAAACCCCAAAACAAATGAGGTCACTGTAGAGACTGACACCCTTCATCGCAGACGCTCTTTATGAGGCAAAGAGCGATGGGGACGTGGACACAGCATTTCTTTTCCAGGTTATTTGATAGGCAGAGTGCTGCTAGCTGTGTTTAATACCTCATTCACACAGCAGGGGAACAGTAGGGGATACTGTGGCATGTGTCCACTGTCGGGGGTGCTCTAGGTTAGGCATCAGGGGCACAGCTTTTGCAAAGAGTCCAGAGCAGAGAGAAAAGAAAGCAGACTAAACAGAACAGAGCAGAGCAGGAACCAGAGTGAGAGAGGGAGGGAGGTGTGAGGATAGCAAGACAGCAAGAGATAGACTGAGGATTTGTGGCGTAGGGAAATCAGTGTGGGTTGTAAGGAAGGGCCAGGAGACTAGCGTGTATTTGAATGTACTTGTGATACTGAGGGAGCCTGGAACCAGCTTGGGCCTTGATAAGCTGATAGGAGCCATAGCCTAGCCGCAGTGGTAGTCCCTTTTGCCAGAGGTGAGGGAAATGACTTCTTTTGGCTGATGGGAACCGGTTCCACAGGTTCCTGAGGAATGCTGGCTTTTTATCTAACCACCAGAAATCCTTCTAGAGTCCAGCTTGAGTTCATTTCTAGATATACAGACTACCCGAGACCTAAGAAGGGCAAGATGGAGCTATACCACTCAGCCAAGCAGATCAGGGGATTCCAGATTTGTTATGTTGCCAAGGTGACTTCACTCACCTCCTGTGACTGGCAGTGCCCGGTGTGTAAAAGATGCGCAGTAAACACCACTGACTGAACTGACCATATGAGGGAGCACTGTGCGCGGAGCTCTGTTGGGTAAGGGCTTTGATTCTTTGGTCCAGTCCATGGATAGCACGGTCACTATTTATTATCTGGGGAAACTGAGGTTCAGAGAAGCTAGAGTCATCAAGTTAGTGACTCTTCCAAAGTCTGTGTAACCTGTGATCTGTCCATGAAATGACAGATGGGCGGACGGGGCGGGTGCACAGTGCATCACCTTCTCCAGTCCCAGATTCTCTACCCTACATACCTCATCTGGGAAACTCCTACAGCAGCTTCCAGATGCTTTGGGGCCGTGAGGTTGACTGCCGTGCTGGGCCTGGGGTTTCTCTGATCCCAAGACCCGTTCTCCCATCTCCACTAAAAGTAACAAAATTGGTCTGAGTATTTGGTAATACTGTGTGTTTTTCAGATGTGATCATGGTCCATGACTCAGCCCTTATCTCTAGGACGTACATTCTGAAATTGCTGTGAGTGGACTGTCGGGATGCCCAGCAGTGCCCAGAAGTGCTAGGACGGGGTGGAAAGTGGAGGCGGACAGGCTCGTGGGGGGCGAGTAAGGGCTGGAACATGATTGGCCATTCGCTGGGAGCGGTGGCAGCTGGGTGGGGAGGGCTCATTATAGCCTCCCTTTACCCTTGTGTGTTTGAAGTGTCTCGTCAAGAAAAGTTAGAATCCAGCACCGAAGATGTCACTCAGCATTTGTGTGGTTCAGGCTCGAGAGTACGTGTGGGGATTTCCTGCCTCTGCTCAGTCCACTTACTTAGTAAAGTTATTTGCTTCTGCTTTCCTTCTTCTTCATTACGCAAGTCATTAAGCGGCTGGGGCTCTGGAAGCATGAGTACCCCAGCCAGTCCCAGCGGCCGCATGCTTCCTATATTGAGCCCGTGGTGGCTGGGTCCTCCTGGGGCCCTTGGTCCCTAATCTGTTTCCTTCCAGGATCTGACTGTGAGGCTCCACCTACATTTTTTCCCCCAAAGACCTGTTTGAACAGGAGGCCTCAGATCCTCCCCTGATCAAGACAGCCAGAACAGCCCTCTGACACTCAGCCTTGGCTCTGCAGGGCTTTGTGAAGGCTCCACAAGGATCCCGAAGCCAGCCTTTGGTTTACAGGCAGTGCCACAGCAGGACGTCATGGAAATGTCTGCTTTAGTTCTTGTTTTTGACCAACGAACGAAGAGGGCCAGCTTAGGACATTCTGGGGAGACCTGATACCTGACTAACGGTGTGAATGCCACACCAGCTTGTGTCCCCAGGCACACCATGTCAAAGCTCCTGTAGCATTTGCTTTTTGCCAGTGTAACTTCCCAGCTCATGAAGCATCAGGCCTCAGAGGAGCAGAAACCCTTAGGGGTTGGGGGCAGGGGAGTTTCTCCTGGCCCCCTTACTTCCTGCAGGTCTTAGGTGTCAGATGTGACAGAGAGCTGGCACCTTTTGTTTCAGCTGAAGAACTTTTCTTCTATAAGGCACTTTGTTCTAAACCAGACATTGTTAGGTTGGAGGCATGCATGTGTGTGTGGACCCAAAGGGTCTGATCTGAGGGTTGGCAAAACCCAAAGGCTGGCACTGTGCATTTGGTATCTGTTATTCTCGTGTATATTTACGTATGCAGGTGTGCTTGCATGTGAAGACATGTGGCTCTCTTTCCTCAGGCACAGCCCACTGCCCAACCCTTCACTGGCCAGGAATCCACAAGTAGGCTAGGTTTGCTGGCCATCGCCCCAGGGGTCACTGCTGCCTCTGCCTCTCCACAGCTGGGACTCAGGAGCTCCCTTCCCTTAAGTGGGCTCTGGGATAGAGCGGAAGTCTGCTGCACAGTGCTTGCTTTCTCTCTGGAGCTCTATCTCCTCAGCACCACTTCTGGAAGTACAGGGTTTCGTGTGGCCCAGGCTGACCTCAGACGCCTTCTGATCCTCTGCCTGTGCGTCTCAAGTGGTGTCTCTACAAGCATGTGCTGTAATGTTGAGCTTTGAGTTCTCCAAAACTTTATGTGGAGACGTGGGGCATGTGCTGTGGTACAGTCGTGGAGATCAGTTCTTTTGGCGACCCAGGAATAGACCTCAGGTCCAGATTTGGCAGGAGTGCCTTCAATGATTCATCTCCCAAGCCCCCAGATTTGATTTTGTTTGTTTGTTTTTGTCTTCAGTTTTGAGGCTGGGTCTCTCTCCACAGCCCTGGCTGTCATGGGATTCACTATGTTGAACAGGCTGGCATCGAACTCCTAGAGATCTGCCTGATTCTGCCTCTGTCTCTGCCCAGCTTCATTGTTTGTTTTTAGAGAGAGAGAGAGTTTCCTCTATGTAGCCCAGGCTGGCCTTGAACTCACAGAGCTCTGCCTGCCTCTGGGACTAAAGGCACCCGCCACCACCACCCAGCCTAGGTTTGGTTTTGAAACTTACTTGGTGATCATGTTCTCATGAGAGTTGTGCTAGACCTGAAGGTTATCTAGCAGTGCAGCCTCCTCCCTCACCTGTCTCACCTTCCCCGGCCCACTCAGGGTGAGGTTAGGAAACAATAGTAAAGCTAAGCTAGGCCACACACCTGTAGCCTCAGCCCTGGGAAGCAGGCAGGCTGTTGAGGAATTCATGGCCAACTGTGTCCTGAGAGTGAGGCCAGCCTGGGCTACATGAAACCTACCTCAAAGAAACACAAAAACAATAGAACAAAAGGGCCAAGAACACACCTCCGGGGATACAAGCCTGACTTGATCCCTACAACCCATGTCTTGGAAGAAGAGAGAACAATTGCAAGTTCTTTTGAGTTCCACATGTGTGGGAAAATATTGTTTAAAAAAAGCATAGGAAACAAGGTAAAGAAGCTATGTGCCATGTCGGAGGGTAGCAAGCGCTACCGTGAGAAGATGAAGCAGGAGGGAATATGAAGTGTTAGGTTGGAAGGTGTTGAAGTTTTTAGGCAGCACAGCCAGAGGACAGCCGTGAAGGAGGTATGTGTGTGTGGTAGGGGATGTGCAAAGGTCCTGAGGGGAGTAAGAGGGAGGAGCTCCTGGGGATGAGTGCAGCAGACTGGTTTAGGGAGGTGGGGGAGACAGAGGTGGAAGTGGTAAGAGCCTGTTCTTCCTTTTCTCTAAAATAACAAAAGAAACGTGAGTGTTGGTGACACTGGGCACACTGCAGCGTTGATGGCTAACTAGTACCGATAGGTGAGTCGTGTTGATGGTTAACTAACTAGTACCGATAGGCGAGTCGTAGCCACAGCTGCGTGGGCCAGAGCGCACTAGACATCCAGGTCCCTTCATGAGAGACACAGTGGGCCCAGGTGCTCGCTAGCCTCCAGTTCCTCATTTTGTATTGGGTTGGACCCTAACCCGACTGAGGGTCTTGACTGTGGATTAAGAATGATTTAACACGGAGCTTTATGAAGTTAGGTCTAACTACTTCCTTTCATGAGCAAGAGGCCTTTGGTCACTCCTTCTTACTCTAAGGGTTGGTGGCCAGAGACCAGGCATGCTTTGTTTCGTTCTTTGCTTTCACTGACTGCCAGTCTACAGTGTCTGTAACAGCTCAGAGTAAGAACCCTTGCTCAGCTATGGCTCCAAAACTTGGCTCTGGCGCAGTCTGACAAGAGCCCTTTTCCCACGGGCGGGACCTGGTAGGTCAGTCTTCAGCCTTCTCCTCTTGGTGCCTAAGTTTAGAGTGCTCATGGTGGTATGTGCTGGGGCTCAGAGAGAGGAAGTGGCTTGGGAAGAGGCCTGGGGGTCATGGTGTGGAGGAAGAGGAGAGCCCTTTGGCCCCTCCCATTTGCCACACCCTTACACTGACCAGAAAGATACAAGTCCTTGAGGATTCCCAAAGGGGCTGACTCCTGGGTGTAAGATAAATACAAAAGAGGCGGGGCCCGGCCTTGGACGACCTGGACCGGAAGTTGCCTCAGTTGGCTGCTGACAGTAATGACAGTAGTAGCAGCAGTAGCAAAAACAAGTTTTGGTGTCTAATGTGCGCCAGACTTGGTGCTAGGTACTTTACCTGCAGTAACTAACTTAAAGCCACGCCTCCCAGCAACCCCTTCAGCTAACCCATTTACTCCCTTTGTAGAATTTAAATAACTCACTGGGGGGCGGGGGGGGGGTCAAAGGGCTAGGGTCAGTAGCTTTTCAGCCCTGTGTGCCCTTGCAGGGTTTTCAGGCCTGCAGAATCCCAGGCAAGCTGGGCTTGTCCAGAAAGCTGTGTGCTCCAGGTCCTGCGTGAGTGAACATTTGAGCTTCTAACAATCCCCCAGGAGCTACCAGGGTCCGTGTCCAGGAGCCACATTTTGAGGCTCATTGATCTATCACAGGAAGCACAGCAAAACTGGCTGGAAATGAGATTCAGGTAACAAAGAATCCCTTAGGTCTCCGCAAGGGTTGACAGTAGCTCTTCAAAATGGATAAGGACCCAGTCCCAGTCCTTTGTGTCAGTCTGCCATCGGCTGTGCACCTCTCATGACCCCTGGCTCCCTGTGGAGCTCCAGTTGGCACACCCTATCCAGCAGCAGTTAAGGGCACCTCTTACTGTGTGTCCCTTTAAGAGAGAAGACATCTTGCTTTTATGCCCTGCCTCCTGATTCCTCTTAGGTCTCTTGGGGTAGCGCTGGGACAAATAACCTGACACATAACCCTGTCTGGGCAGTGGCTGTGGGAGTAAACTCACAGCACTGTTCAGAAGCTCACACACAAGAGTGTGGAGCTGCAGAACCACGGTGTCCTGTGTTGTGCTGTCCATGCTGCACTTCTAAGATGTGTAATTACTCAGCTACTTAGCTGTGTGCTCTGTAATCATGACCGACTTGGAAAACTTGTGCATAGTCCCGGTACCCTAGGAGCCCTTCCTCCAGTCAGCTGCCAGACATTTTGTCTGCAAGTGTAGGGACCCCCAAGCTGGGCACAACCCTGGAGGTGCGTGCATACTTTTTGAAAGCTCACTCTGCTTGGCACCATCTGGGGGTCCCCTCTGCTCCCTCCCATCCCCTGAGCAAGACGCTTCTCACATAGGCTGGACTCTGAGGCCCCTGGGGGGCTGTTGAGTACACAGATGGGGAGGATGTGGGTCAAGTGCAGGTTACCAGCTCAAAATTGTGAATTCCGGTGGTTCTGTCCTAGTCCCCAACCATCTTTGAAAGCAACAGTCCTCTTACAGGCAGAATTTTCCTGACTGCCTACCTGTGGACCGCGGTTGCCCTGGGAGACTACAGAAGGCCTGAGAAATGTGATTTAGCCTGTGTGCAAGTCCTGGGACCTACAGGGCCCTGTATTGGTCTTGGGTAGGCCCCATGGCCCCACAATATCTGTTTCCATGTCTGCAAGGTACAGCTGGGAACGCTCCATTCTCCTAGGTTGGGGGATTGAAGCTTGTGAAATCATGTGAAGGGCTTCGTGCGTGACCCACAGCCAGTGCCCCAGCAGTGCATGGGGATCTGCTTGTTGCAGTTTCCTCTGGTTGCTTTCTCTTATTTTGCCAGATTGTTCTCCGGTGACTGAGAGCTCCCTGCAGACATGGTTCTGGTTTACCACGGTTTGATGAAGAGAGTAGTAAGAGTTTTAATTTGGCTCTTCTGAAACAGGGTCTAGCGCTGACAGCCAGTCTGGCCTTGAACTTGCAGCAGTTCCTCTTGCCTCAGCCTCCCAAATGCTGGGCTTCCAGGCAGGTGCAGCACCCCTAGGAGTCTCCACGTTTCCATCAGATGTCTGGAGGGTAAGCGTGAGCCAGGTGGTTTTTATTTTGAAGGCTCAGGTGTGAGAAGCCTGTGATAACCCAGCTGAGGGTTATGGAACCATTTTGGTTGTTCTTTTGTTTTGTTTGTTTTTGCTTTGTTTGTTTTATTTTTTGAGGCAGCCTCATGTAGCTCAGGTGGATCCCAAACTCGGTCTTTAGCTTTGAATGACCTTGAAATCCTGTCCCGCTTTTCCAGTGCTGAGATCATAGTCATAAACTATTGGGCTCCATCTGTTACCGAGCGTTTTGATGGCCAGAGCTGTGACCTCGATGACTCCCGTTTCTATCCTAAGGTGGACACCAGTGTCTTCACAAGGGCATATTAGCACCGCAGTCAAAAGCTGGACTCTCTGAGCTGGACTGCTTGGGTTGAACCCCCACTTGTTATGTGGCCTCTGTCCTGTGACTTCTGTTCGGCACTCTCTGTAAAATAGGCATGACCGTAGCTCTGACATAAAGGCTACCGGTGAGGCCCTGGAGAGACTGCAGTGTTTAGAGCAGCACCCTCCAAGGCTGGGTGGAAGAGTCTTCCGAGAGAGGTTTAATCATTAAGCCTCCAGCCTCTGCAGCCAGCACTGGCGGCAGAGGTGAGGGGCCCACCTGTGGGTGGGAAGGTTGTGAATGAAGCTGCCGGGCTCAGGGCAGGGATGCTGTGGCGCTGATCCAGCCCTGGCTCAGCACCGAGCAGGTGGCCTGTAACAGGCAGGCTTTGTTACCTTCGAGCTTTCCCCGAAACTCATTCAGACCCAAGACCACGTGTCCGATGAGTAAGGAATCCTGTTATTCCCTTCCCCGAAGGGAATATTGGCAAAACAGCCTCTTCGGGAATGCGCCTGAATGCAGAGAGCTGCCATCTCAGGGGAACTCCGGTAGCTGGCATGGCCTGGAGGCCACTGAATAAGTCGTTAGGAGCTGGCACGGCTGGTTCCCATTTCCGCATTCCAGACACCCACAACGCAGGAGGCACCACCCCAGGTCGGCCTAGGGAGCTGGGGCAGGTGGCCCTTGCCTCGGGAAAAGCTGGGACAGGAGTCACACCTGGGGCCAACCTAGTAGCCACCTTCCTGGAGTGTGATCACGGCTGTGTTCCAGGACGCCTGGTAGGTGAACAACGGCTCCTAACTTCGGTAGCACCTTCCAGAGAAAGTTAATAATCTGTTTCTTCTTTGAGGGAACACTGGCTTTTAATTTTTTTCTCTTTCTCTTACCCCCTCTTAGCTCATGAAGTGTTTACCTGTCTGTTCCTAATCCTGGGGAAAGGTTGGCCGAGTGTTGAGGTGAGAAGGAAGTGGAGGCCATGGACTCCCAGGGAAAGAGTAGACGACTCTAGCTGAGCCCCTGCTGTCTGCAGACTTTGTTACCAGGGGCTGCGGGTGTCCCAGCCTGATAGGCATGCTGTGTGGTCTTCTGTGAATCCTGGTCCCTCCGGGGCCTCAGTTTCCTCTTTTTGGGGAAATAGGAAGTAGCAGTAATACCCACTGAGTTGTCGTGCTAAGTGCCCCAGCTCCTCTGACCCTGCGCCTGTAGCCCTTTGCTCCCTGCTTTGGCCTCTCCCTGGCTGTGTCCTCTGCCTGTGGATGTAGTTGGGATGGCATGTCCATCTGCCTTCCCACAGTCACATAGCCATTCTCAGGACCGACCTTCCAAAGCCACCCCTCCTCCAGTCTCTGCTCAGACGTCCATCCTCTCAGCCGCCCCGGAGCTTCCTCCACTGGAGTTTTCTTCCACCTGCTTCCCAGTTGTTGGCTTCATGGGAGCACAGGCAAGGCCTTGATCCTTGTAGAACAGTGCCTGGCATGTGGCGGCTGGGTGCAGCTTCAGTTATGTTATGAATGAATTTATGCTCCTAGGTGGTCCATGGGTGGATGGGTGGTGGCTGCTCTCATCTAAGGTTGGGTAGGGTGCCACCAGCATTTCCAGGAAGCCATGGCAGTGGTTGGCGTGGCCTGTGTTCCTGTCTCTCTGTGGTCATGCAGCCATTCTTGGGGTGTGGGGGTCTGTCAGCCTCAAGCTGCTGGCTTCCTGGCCTCAGCCCCTTCAGGCTTCCCACTTCACAGCCTGAACCTGACAGTGGCCCATTTGGGTGCTTTGGGCACACAGAGAAAGGATGCTGCTAACTCATTAGAGAACAGTGGGGTTAATCTCAGTCAGAGAGGATTTGTGCACATCTGCGGTGGATGTGGAAAGGTGACATATCTCCAGGTTTCTGTGGCAGGAAGGCAGGAGAAAGAAGAGTGATCCAACCAGCCACGGTTCATCCTTCCCCCTGCTTTAACAGGCAATAACTCTTGCTTTGCGCTGAGCAGGTTTTAATTAACCAGTGAGTTGGAGGAAATCAGACTATGTCGTAACTGACAGGTTCTCTGTTTCTGGCTCCAGGTAGCAGCTACTGATGCAGTAAAAATAACCCAGGCGGGCTTCCCTGAGGCGCTCCAGGGAGCCAGGTCAGTGGCCCTCCCTCTTGGGGCTTCTCTAACAGCCCCAAGCTCTGAGGCACCTCATGGGCCCACTGTTGCCATATGACAGTCATGTGCCCTTCACCCTCCAGAGCCTGTTGCCATGGCAACAGGTCACTGTCCCCTGAGCTCCAAGGAGCATCACTTTGGGAGAAGTTGAGGAAAAGCCATTTCTTGTAATGCTTGAGTGAACTCTGGGCCTTAGTTGCCTTTTCTGGAAGATGGTGCTAATTGATAGTGTCTGTGTAAGTGAGACATTAAAGAGAGGTCAGGTGACATCTAGTGTGCCAGAAGACTCCTGAGGTGAAGATAGTGGGGAGGGTGTGTTCGGAAGCTGACTTTAAGTTCTTGAGTATTTTCAGTCTGCCCCACCCCCCTTTTATTCTAGGCTTTCCTTTCTCCTCTTTCCTCCTTACCCGACCTGCAAGGCAGTACCCTCCCTCAGCAGTGTCTTCCCACATCTTACCATGGGTATTTTCTCCATGGTTATATAGTGCTACAGGGAACAGGGTTGCTCTATTAGGGATAGTACAGGCTTTATTTTCCTGCATTTTGCTTTCACACAGCAGTACACATATAAGCAGGCAAAACATTCATATACATTACATAAAAATCTAAAAAATATATTTCATCCTAGCATATCTTCTACCACTGAGCCATGCCCCCAGCCCCTCACTGGGGAATTCTAGGCAGGGGCTCTACCACTGAGCCACGCCCCCAGCCCCTCATGGGGGATTCTAGGCAGGGGCTCTACCACTGAGCCACGCCCCCAGCCCCTCACTGGGGGATTCTAGGCAGGGGCTCTACCACTGAGCCACGCCCCCAGCCCCTCATGGGGGATTCTAGGCAGGGGCTCTACCACTGAGCCACGCCCCCAGCCCTCATTGGGGGATTCTAGGCAGGGGCTCTACCACTGAGCCACGCCCCCAGCCCCTCATGGGGGATTCTAGGCAGGGGCTCTACCACTGAGCCACGCCCCCAGCCCCTCACTGGTGGATTCTAGGTAAGTGCTCTACCCCTGAGCGTCACTCCTACTCCAAATGTACTCTGGGTGGGTGTGCCATAATTTATTTGGCTAGATGTCATCTATGTGCTTTCTTTCTGTTTCTGACTTTTCCCCAAAATAATTTTTATAACTGATGGCCTTCTTTAATTAGCTCACAGGCATTTGAGCTTAGCTACTTTACCTTCAGCTCTGTAGGCCTCTGAGGCTGAACAGGAAGCAATGGCAGCATAACGGTGATGCCCCTTGTCCGGGCAGGAGGTGTGTTTTCTGGGGGCACTCACCAGGCCCAGTGCAGT
This sequence comes from Mastomys natalensis, assembly GCA_021653895.1. Taxonomy (NCBI): domain Eukaryota; kingdom Metazoa; phylum Chordata; class Mammalia; order Rodentia; family Muridae; genus Mastomys; species Mastomys natalensis. The sequence goes on along the minus strand of JAJTUV010001598.1, from coordinate 276,939 downwards.
GATGAGCCACCTCCTCTCAGTGCTTTTTAATTGTAGAAATGATTAATAGACGCATCGTCATTATATAGATTAGTTGTGCCTAATGGGTACTTATGACACAATCAGAGAGGAGGGGAGGGGTCCTGTTCTTTCCTGTTAACAATCTTTGTTAGAAATCAGAATATGGAAGAGATTTCTGCTGGCTGCTTCAGTGTTAGCTCTTCAGTTTGGGAATGTGCTTGTCGCCTTGAAACTTGAAACATTCTGATGAGATACTGCTGCCCAACAAGACATCCTGCAAACTGCGAATGTCTTAAGGGGTCAGCGGAGTAGTATTTCTCCTGCATGTGTGGCTGACTGAGGCTCAGCTGGGTGGGATGGCTCTTCAGCTGGTCCTGCTGTGGCTGCAAGTCAGGAGTGCACAGGGCTAGAATATTCCAGATGTTTTTTCCTCAAATGGCCCTTGGAATGACTGTCCAACATTCTGTGTGGTCTCTGGACCTATCCTTCCAGGTAGCATTTGTAGTCAGCCAGACCTGTATAACAGCAGCCTCTTTCTCTTATATTGTCGTTTCCTTGTTTGTATTTATTGGGAATCTTGCTATGTAGTTTTGTCTGACCTTGAACTTAGTGTCTACCCTAAGCTACAGAGTGTACCACCGTACCTGCCTTCTTAGGTTTTCTTATGGCTTAGTACAGGAACTAGCTCATATCCCTCCTTCCTTCTGTTGGCTGAGGTGAGCCATCGTATCTGCACAGACTCGTGAAAGGAGGGATGCACAAGAATTGAGGCTAGGACAGTACCCTGTTGGGGTTCACCTGTGAACACCCATTGCCACCACAGGGCCTATTCCTCACTGGATGAGAGCAGGGTTCTGTCAGCTTTGGCATCTTCAGCCTCCCAGTCAGAAGACACCTGCTTCGTGTCCCACATCCCTGTTACAGCGAGGAAGGACACATCACTACAGGGAAGCAGAGCTTTCCTGAATCCCTAGCTGGATTCTGCAACTTTGTGACATGACCACTTTCTGCTGCTAGGAAGTCTAGGAAAGCCAGCTTTTCAGGGTGCATTGCTAGTCTGGGCAAAGCACTGGTAAGGAAGGAGTCGTCGTAGGAGACATGCGTGCTGGATGGGGTCCTACACAAGTGCCCTGTTCACAGCACTTGTGAACAAAGGAGTGGTTACATAAACCCAGGCAGCATGCGTTCATTTATCAATGACTCAGTCAGTCCTTAGGGTCAGCCACACGCCAGGCTTCATAGGATGCTTGTAAGGACCAGGGAAGTGAGCCTTTGTGGGGATCAGCTGGTCTTTTGCTTAGGTCTGCTCTCATTAGGTACTGAAGTTAGACAAATGGCCATGAAGTAGCCAGTCTCACAGAGGGCTTCACCTGTGTACTGAAGCCACTGCAAATGCTTTCTATGGGAGTCCCTGGAGTTGACGCTGTCACCGTGCCCAGTTCTCACACGGAGGAGCAGAGACACGGACCGGCTCAGTAACTTCGTGTGTGTCCATCTGGGCTGCCATTGTGGAGTTGACTCAGTCTCTTGTGTGGCCCTAGAGACCAGGAACTGAATTTCTTGCCATATTGCTTTATTTATTTTAGAAACGTTTCTTACTGAAATGGGCTTGTGACACCAGAACAAACAAAAACCAGAAACCACCTACTGTCCCCTCCCCTGCACTCCTGCTTCCTGCCTCATGGATGTCCCTGACGGTAGCTTGTCACTTAGATCGAGATGTACCCTGTCAAAAACAAATTGGGCAGGGAATCCAAGGCCTCCATATGCTAGGCAGGCTCTCTGACTAACCTCCAGCCTCCGGCCTAAATAAATCTAGTATAAGAAAAAGTAGAAACACCCCTGCTCCTTAATACATGATACATAAACAAAAGTTTTTGTCGTGGAATAACAGGCAGCCATTATTGTACTGCAGACCCAAGAGCCGGCAGCACAACTCCTTATCCCCCACCCCCACCCCCCACCTGTCCATCTTGAATTTCTCATACTTTTGGAAGAGTTAGCCACTAAGGTTTGAAAGGTGCTGTATGCCTGTAATGCCAGGAACTGGGAGCCCCAGGCAACAGTGTCTCAAAATCCAATCAAATCGGAACATATGTAGGTATTTTTCGAAACCATGTTTTTTGCTTAATATGATTCTAAGATTGATCTAGACCGATGTAGCTGTAGGTCTTTTTTTTTTTTTTTTTTGGTTTTTCGAGACAGGGTTTCTCTGTGTAGCCCGGGCTGTCCTAGCACTCACTCTGTAGACCAGGCTGGCCTCGAACTCAGAAATCCACCTGCCTCTGCCTCCCAAGTGCTGGGATTAAAGGCGTGCGCCACCACCGCCCAGCTGGTCATTTTGTTTTTAAACCACTAGACTGAATTTCTGTTTTAGTCATGCTCTTTTTTTATTCATTACATTTGTTTTATTTATGTGTGTATGTTGTATGTATGTGTGGGCACATATAATGCTGTGGTGCACATATGGAGATCAGAGGACAGATTGTGGGAGTTGAACTCAGGCTATGACCCAGTTCAGCTGCCCTCACCTGCGGAGCCATCTCACCCATGACATTCTTGTTGTAGTCATTTCCATGGCAGCCGGTATTCTGTTGGTTTTCATGGTTGTTTTTGCTCGCGGTGTGTTACTCCAACTGTGTTAACACTTATTTCTAGGTGTACACAGACAGGAAATGTGAGATTGCCGGCATGTTAGATATAATCTCTTTGCCCGCTACACATTTTCACCAAAGATATATGAGGGTTTTGAGTTTCCTTTGACCTGTGTCTTGTCCCACTTGGTTGAGTAAAGCCTTCCTAGTGCAGTGGACACAACATGAACTCTTACTGTGGTGAATTTGCAGTGTTCTGAAGATAGGTAAGGCGAAGCCACTTTGCATTTCCTTACTCTCCACTCTGCTTTGCGTTTTTGACCACTTTTTCATGGGTTTATTTATTTATTCTTTTTGCTTTGTTTGCCTTTTGTTTTTCTCCAGACAGGATTTCTCTGTGTAGACCAGGCTGGCCTCAGACTCACAGAGGCCTACCTGCCTCTGCCTCCCGAGTGTGGGGTTAATGACATATGCCACCACTGCCCAGCAAAAATGTGTAGCTTAGGCTGGCCAAAATGTGTAGCTCAGGCTAGCCTCAAACTCATTAGCCTCCTGTCTCCTCCTCCTCCAGCAGATCCTCTCAGTGTGTGCCTATGTTAGTTTTGTTGTTGTTGTTTTTGTTTTTTGTGGTTTGTTTGTTTTGAGACAGGGCCTCTTTATATAACTCTGGCTGTCCTGGAACTCCCTATATAGACCAGGCTTTTCTGGACCACCCTCCCGGAGATCAATCTGCCTCTGCCTCCTGAGTGCTGGGAGAAAAGGCATACACCTCCACACCTGGCCTTCAGTAGTTCGTTAGTGTCTTTTATCCACCCTGCCTGCCAGTCCTGGGCTATTCCCTGCTTAAGGTAATGAAAGTTTCATGGTCCCTTTGGTCCCTGTCTCCTGTGTGTCCCCTTCCCCACCTCCACAGTCCCTGGGCACTCCTACTTTACAGTGTCTGTTACTTTTGGACCCCCTTCCCCCTTCAGCTTCTGTGTGTTTGACACACCTGCCACATGTCAAAATTAATTTCAGCTGCAGGTAAAGAAAATGATAAAACCACAAAACAGCAGTGGACTGGTAAGTACGACAGGAACGGATTTTTCTCTTACATAAAGGAGTCTGGTGTTAAACAGACCAGGACTGTATTCTTATAAGAGACCAGACATTTCTGCTATCCTTACCCTGCTACTGCCCTACCTGGCTGCTCGCCTCGTCTGTAGAAAGACTTAATGGAAGTTTCAGGCAAAAAATTTCTACTTGGCTCAGAGTTTGGTAGCATGTATAATTGAAAAGGGGATCTGGGAAATGTAGTTTCATGTCAGATGGCTTAGTTTTAGCTACAGATTAGATTTTCTTCCTAAATTAACAGAAGAGTTCAAACTAATAAGCAACCAACAACTTTACTAATTTGTGGTATAGCTTAAACATGGAGCTTGTCTCTTTCAAAGAGGGTCTCATGTAGGCCAGGCAGGATTTGAACTCCTGATCCTGTATCCTCCTCCTGAGTGCTGGGCTTATAGATATATGCCACCACACCCTACTAAAAATGAAGAATTTACTAGATATCAGGATGGAAGCTTTATATGTTGCCCTTTTAAATTCTTAACTTTATTCCACAAATCCTGATCAAGCACCAGGGAGAGGAGCTCACTGTTCTGGGACCTGGGGAGCTAGCACTGCATGAAACCAAGTTCCCTTCCCTGGTTGTGCAGACCTCTTGTGAAGGGAGCCCTTGGAAAGTGTGGCAAGGCGAGAAAAGAGGCCTGGATGGAGGCGAGCAGCACTGAGCAGGGGAAAGTCTCTCTGGCGTGACACTGGAGTGGCGGGTTCACAAGGGCAGTGAGGGAGCACTGGATAGCTAGGGAAGACGAGCATTGGGGTATAAAAGGATGGGGCAGCACAGAGGGCTTGAGTCAGATGGTGCCTGGGACATGGCAGGGACTTTGGATCGCCACGGAGTGGGGAAGGGTGGCGGTGTGTGTGGAGAGGTGAGGGGCAGAACATCTGGGGCTTTGCGGCTGCAGGAAAGATCCACCAGAGTGAGGTGAGCCTTGGCAGGGCGCTGAGAAGAAGGGGTACACACAAATGGGAAATGATCCTGAGTCACCCTAAGTTCCCAAGGATGCCTTAAAGCTTCAAGCTCACTGGCCTCCAGTGTTGCCACCTTGTAACCTGTATATTCTGAGTCCCCTGTGGCTGCATAAATAGCCAATGTTTGTCCCTGTAAGATAAGGCTTCTTTAAAGACAGGACTATTGTCATGATTAAGATAATTCAAAATAAGTTTTTGCATCATCTGGACTGGGCAGTGTTAACGTTTAGGTTCTCTCACTGTCTTTCTAGAACTTGTTTGTTCCAGTTAGGACCCCACCAGTTCTCACTGGATCGATTCCCAACCCTGTTAAGTTTCTCTTAATCTTTTATAGGAAAGAGCATCCTCTTCCTCCTATCTTAGGGTGGTGTGTGTGTGTGTGTGTGTGTGTGTGTGTGTGTGTAAGGTTTGCACTTGAGGGCAGGAAACTTGGTGTCTTTATTCTCTTATTTCTTTAAGACAGGGTCTCTCTTTAACTAGAAGCTTGAAGTTTTGCTTCGGCAAGGCCAGCTAGCTCTCAGGGTTTCCAGGCACACATCATCTGGCTTTTCTGTGGATAGTAGAGATTTGATCTCAGGTCCTCATACTTGGACAGCAAGTGACCTAACCCTCTGGACCTTCTACCCACCCTTTGGCTACTTTGGCTTTTACTTGCTTTGACTCCTAGACTGGCCTGGAACTCAAGACTTTCCTGCCTCAGTCTCCCAAGTACTAGGATTACAGGTTAATGCCACCGTATCTGGGCTTTCTGGCAGTTTACCTGATGAAGAAAGCTGTGCGTTTGTTCTGTATTCAGCGAGGTCTAGAGTAGACCATGCTTTCCCTGTGTTTGCTGTAAATGAGTAGTTGAATTTAGAGACCAAGTGAGCTTCAGCTTTGATATACAGCAGGTATACCCGTGTGCACACATGCTCACATATGCACATGCACACATTGTTTTGGCAGGAAGGGCATGACCATCTCCTGCTGTTGCTGTGCCTGTATCCAGTAGGCACCATGGAGAAAGTCCATTGTCCTCTGTGTTAGTGGCCATGGGTGACTGTTGCCTAGGTCTGTTTTGTCATTGGCGGTCTGCCAGTGCTGTGACATTATAATATGCACTCTCCATTTTGCTGGACTTGTGCTGGAAGGAGAAACCACATGTATTATTCATCCCCACCCCCTCCCCCTGGGTTCTGGCTCTTTTGAACCTTTGCTTACATTAGAAATGAGGACTGAACCGGCAGCCTGGTTTCTAATCTGCACAATCTGGAACAGTGATTACAATCTTCCTGTGGGTTTTATGTTCGTTCCTTCGATCTTTACGGACCTTGATACTGCACACCCAGATACTGGTCCCAGCTGTCCCCTGGGCAGGTGTGGTTGCCCCAAGCAGCACCTTTGGCCAGGTGGGACCTTTGGCGTTTGCCAGTTGGAATCACTAGGAAGAAACTCTAGGCTCTTGACAGTTCCCATCCCCAACCGACAATATGTTTTCTGACTTTGGGAGTCTGCTGAGGGTCTGCCCAGGAGCCCGGGTTTCATTCTTCCTACTTGGGCCAAGAGGCGTCTAAGCATTGTGCTGCCTCTGAAGAGGCTTTCCAATTCTGACAAAAGAACAATGAAGGGGTCTGCTCTGGTGGGGAGAGGCCATTTCTGCTAGTGGCCTGGTCAGGGGGAGCTCTGCCCCTGGGCTCGTTATCTGGGTCATGAATTCTTTAGAGCAGTAGCGTGCTTAGACTCATCTGGATGCTTTGGGACCAGTTCCGAATTGTCCTACCCAATCCCCAAGAGCCTCGTGGCCTCTAGAGAGTTACTCCCTGTGGGAGGAGTATCGGATGTGCAGCGGAGGGTGGTGCATTATTAATCCATTGGATTGTGACATATTTAGTAAATATTCATCAAGCTTTATGTATGTTTCAAGGCCTGGGGACAGAGCCTGAGGTCTGTCCCCTGGAGTTTATGTTCAGTGCGAGGGGTACAGATAACAAGAAGTAAATGACTAACAAGGTAATGACTGGAATGAGTAATGCTGGGAAGTCATTAAAGCAGAATGGTGAGAGAGATGCACCTAGGTGGGGGGTGGGGTGTAGGAGGGTGGGGGCGGGGCGGGTGGGGGAGGAGCCTGGGCAGCTGGGGTTGTAGAGGAGCTTCCCTCAGGCCAGGGTTGGGACACATCCACAGAGGCGGGATGGCTCACTGGTGCCAGCCTCATCAAAGGTCAGCTGAAGAGCTTTTCTCACCAGCTGAAGCAGGAGCGCAGCTGATGTGTTGGTGAGGCTGGAGCCTGAGGAGGCAGCAGAAGGGCCAGGGTGAGGGCCTGTGGAGTGTGTGTGAGTCGCCTCTCCTCTGTCTTCTGGCTACCCAGAAACAAGCAAGTGGGGCTTTGGGGCAGCCTGGGCCAGCTGAAGGGTCAGAGTGCTGGCTCTGGTGCTGTGAAGGGATCTGTGACCTTGCTGAACTTGACCGGGAATTGACAGCAAGGGTAGTGAGAAGGGTAGAGCATTATCCAGAGAGTTCAGGCCTGGTCTGCGAGTAATGTAACTTAATACAGTAACCACAGCCTCCCTGCCTGCCTGCCCACCTCTTTCTAAGACAAGGTTTCCTCTGTGTAGCTCTGGCTGTCCTGGAACTCAGCCTGTGGACCAGGCTGGCCTCGAACTCACAGAGATCCGCCTGCCTCTGCCCCTTGAGTGCTGGGATTAAAGGCGTGCGCCACAACCACAGCCAGGTATCCCCAATCCCCTTTAACATGGGTTGATGTGGTAACACAAATCCAATTCGCACGTGCGTGTGCGCACACACCCAGCCGTGCACACAGTGGATAGCCTTCATGTAAGGCTGCCTTCAGACTCAGTATTAGCCAAGACGGCCTTGAACTCCTCATCCCCCCTGCCTCCACCTCTCTAGCCCTAGCATGTGCCACCTTCATGGCTCCGAATACTCTATTCAGCCCTTTGCAGAGAAGGGACGCGAGTCCCAGAGAAGTGGCGCTCTCCTTGGTTCACACAGCTGCTTGGGGCTGGGGGAAGCTGCGGCTGTGGAGTGACCCTTTCTCTTTCCCTCAGCCACAGCCTTCATCCAGTCCACAGTGTTAATGCAGCCTGTGGGGAATGGCCATGTCTTACATGAATTCAGAATGGGATGAAGCATACCTATGGCATTTCCTGATATCGTCCCTGATAACCCAGATCCTGACAAGCCTTTTATTACAGTATTTATTACAGGGCAGAAGCAGGGACTTTGCGACTGCTGACCTGGGTATACCCTACACGTGGCTCTGATGAGGTGTGGCTAGGCCTTGACCTGTGTCCTGCTGAACAGATGGGCTGAAGGTTTTCTCACCTCTGTCAAACCTTTCTCGTCACCTTCCCCAGGATGCAGTCCATGACTTTACTTGGTGTCTCAGAGAAGACTGTCACCCACCCACAAGTTTGGTTTTGCTTCTGTGCTTACTGATCATCCTCAGGGACACCAATTGAAACTTGTCAGCACACACTCTGAGTTTAGGCCTTACAACGAGGAGTTTTACATTGATTTATGTCAATCTTGAGAAGTCACACATGGGCTGTAAACAGTTCCAACAGTGGATCGTGTATGCGTCATCCCTCATTAACATCTTGCCATCTGTGAACTGGCCTGCCACCTCGTTCCTGCCCAGGGGGATGTTATGTCCCTCCCCTCCCCTCCACTCCCTCTCTCCTCTTCCTACTCCCCCCCCCCCAAGTCTTTTGAGACAGGGTCTCACTAAGTAGGTATAGCTGGTCTGGAACTTATAGAGATGTGCCTGCCTCTGCCTCCCAAGTGTTTGGAGTAAAGGTGTGTGCTATGAAACCTGGCTTCCCCGTCTGTTGATTCTCTTGGTCTGTCTTGAGATACGGTCTCCTGTAGACCAGGCCTGCCTTGTCTCTACTCCCAGATGCTGGCTTTACGGGCTTTTACTACCCCACCTGTATCTGTTGCACATCTCTGAGACAGTAAGATGGTCTCAGTGGCCAGGTGAGAGAGGATTTTCTATGCTAATATGCAGAGAAGTCAGACTGCTGGCACATGGTGAACGCTCACAGACTGGCTGTGTTCAGGCCTGCCTTTTAGTTTTTCTGTGACTCTGCCTTTCTTGAATGGTCTGTCTGGGGGCTCCTCCCACAGCAGTGGGTCAAGGCCTGTGGCACAGCGTTCTCTCCTATCAGGGCCTTGCTGAGTGGACAGATCGTTCTGCCTTTTCTCTCTCACTATCTCTGATTCCAAACAGCCTTTGTTTGCATCTTGGGTTTTTATTCAGACAAGTCTTAGAGTTGCAATTACTGAAACAAAGTATATGGCTGACTGTGGAAACCCAGTGATATATATTGCTGGCTTGTATTCAGGGAAGGGTCTATCAATATGGAGTCTGATTAGTCTGAGGGAGCCCAGATTTTCCCAGCTCTGCACCCACACTTTCTCTAAATACTCCTTAGATCATGGCTGCTGGGATCAAAAACAGCCTTCTGTTTTCCCTTGCTTTCTGCAAGCTTACTTTTATATGTTTACTAACCAAATGCATTCTTTGTCTTTCTACTGGGCTAAAAAAAAACCCCACATTTATTTATGTGAGTGTATGTGTGTCTTTGCAGTGGGGTCCTTGTTTTTAATCTATATTTGATTTTAATTAAAATGAAATGACGATCCCTTTTTGTGTGTGTGGTGCTAGGGTTGAACCTGAAGCCTTCCGTGTGGCAGCCAGGTCACCTGTCCCGCTGTGTGGCCACTTTTTTCCACATCCAACATCTGACGTTTATTTTGACCTAGGTTGAGATAAAAATGTCATCTTTATCAACTCAGTAGTGAGCAGTTCCTGTAGTACTGACCAAATAGTCTGTCCTCTTCCACCAGTCTGAAGAGGCCGGCCTAAGGAAGGCCCTGATCAATCTTGCCGTTGTTTCGATTGTCTGGTTTTCGTGAGACAGGTCTCAGTATGTAGTCCAGGCTGGCCTCACACTCAGACTCAGTCCCCTGGACTCAGTCTCTCCTATTCTGGGATTACAGGCATTCCACCCCCCACCCCCACCCCCGGCTTGGCCTGAACGCTCTGGAGTCCAGTGCCCCCTCCAGGCCCTCTGCTTGAACTCGCTGAAGCACATTGACAGCGCTCCTGTGTCCCAGTGAGGAGACAGGATTGCAAAGTGAGGCTGCTGCCTGCTCCACATCTCACCCTGGGCACACTTCAGACTCCTCATAGCCAGCCTCCTGACTGCAGTGTCTGCAGCAGCCTTCCTTCCCTGCAGCGTCTTAGCATCCCATCCTTTTGTCCACCGTGGTGCTCTTTATTGATTTGTGCTGTGCTCCTGTGTACACAACCTCCCCCCTCTCCCCCCTGTTCCCATCCCCCTACTCCCCCTCTCCCCCACCTCATTGCTCTGGCCGGGGTGTTGGCCGCCCCAGGCTGTTTGTGTTAAATGCCAGTGCAAGATGCTGGCAGGGGCGGATGTCTCAGATTTTTTTTGTCCTTCAGGCTCCCTGCATGGGGACCTGCTTAGGCAGGGATATTGTTGAATCCCCCTAAGAATTCCGAGATGGCCCCTTAGGCACAGGCTTAGATCGAAAGCTGCATACCCTGCAGTCATCACCTCATCTCACAGACTTTTCAAAGGTTTCTTCATCTCTCAAATGGAGATGCTGAAGGTGCTTCAAAACATTTCATAGCTACACATCGTGGTGAAGGCCAGGCTGAGGCAGCTCTCAAGGTCAGCCTTGGCTGCCTAATAATTTTTGAGGCTAGCCTGGGCTGGATGAGACCCTGTCTTAAGAAAGGGAAGGAGAATGTATTTCTACTTAGTTAGATGGTGTATTAAGGAAGGTTGTGTTAAGCTGGGCTTAGTGGTGCATGCCTTTGATACCAGTACTTGGGAGGCAGAAGCAGGTAGATCTCTGTGAGTTCAAAGCCAGCATGGTATACATAGTGAGTTCCAAGACATCTAGGGCTACACAGAGAAACCCTGTCTTGAAAAACCAACCAATTAAAAAACAACAACAACAAAGCAAAACAACAACAACAAAAAGAAATTTGTATCCGGGCGGTGGTGGTGCACGCCTTTAATCCCAGCACTTGGGAGGCAGAGGCAGACGGATTTCTGAGTTCGAGGCCAGCCTGGTCTACAGAGTGAGTTCCAGGACAGCCAGGGCTATACAGAGAAACCCTGTCTCGAAAAACCAAAAAAAAAAAAAAAGGAAGTTTGTGTTGAGAGCTTGGTCTGAGCGAGCTTCGTGCTCGGGAAATGTTCCCTCTTTGCTCCTGAGCCGCCAGCAGCCATTCATTATTTGTTAGGGATTTCTCTGGGAAGTACTCTTCATCAGTGGGTCCGTCTTCACTGAGGCCTGTGTGTGTGTGTGTGTGTGTGTGTGTGTGTGTGTGAAGGCACTAACAACCTACTGTAGATGTGGGGCCATGGCAGACAGAAGGATTGACCGCAGAGTGAGCCTGTGTGATATCATCCCTAACTCGCTTCCTGATTTTGATAATTGTGACTGAGAGAACGTCACTCTTCTTGGGAAAGACCTGCTGGTATCCTTGGTAGTTAAAACTAGAACCAATTCATGGGAAAGAGGAAGCGCGAGCTGCATCAGCTAAGCAAATATGGAAATGACTAGAATACTTGGCTTTTGTTTTGTTTGGGAGGGATTGTCGTAAAAACCCAGCTCAGTGCAATGCTTTGTTATATAGAACAGGGCTCTAGTTAAGAAGGCAGAATGCATATACTTAGCTTTGAGTGGAAATAATTCTAAAAGTTTGATTTTTTTTTTTTTTTTTTTTTTTTTAAAGATGGGATCCAGTTGTATAACTTACAACTATCTCACTGTGTAGACGAGGCTGGCCTCAAATCCAGAGATTCACCTGCCTCTGTACCGCTGCACCCAACCTAAAATGTTTAAGTTAAAAAACAAAACCAAACAGAACCCAGTTTGTTTATTTGAGATAAAGTCTTACTGAGTTTCCTAGGCTGACCTTTGAACTCCTGGACACGAGCAGTTCTGACTCAGCCTCCCCAGGACCAGGCTGTGATTCTGTGCTAGGTACTAAGATTAAAACCCTTTTAATCAGAGTCCTTGGAACAGTAGGTACAACTGGTTGTGAGCTACCAAGTGGGTGCTGAGAACTGAACCCAGGAACTCTGAAAGAGCATCCAGTGATCCTAATCTCTGAGCTAGCTCTCCAGCCACCCCACCCCCTTCTCTTTTTTTTTTTATTTTTTTTATTTTTACATTTTCTATTTGGAGCTTTTAGAAACAGAAGGGAAATAAAACAATCAAATTAAAAAGCCCTACTTACTAAGGTGGACTGTTCTGGGCTCGTATGATGAGGACGTGTAACGTGTGGAGCCAGGTTAGGCCAGTCTAAGCCTTTCTATCAGTGACTGATCTGGGGAGTCTTGCCTGTCCAATCAGAATGGAGAGAGAAGTAAGTTTTTGGCTGACCTGTCAGGGAAAGGGTGCCAAGTGCCTGAGCATAACCTTACCATTGCCAGGTGCCACCTAGGCCCAGAGGGTAGGACAGAATGATAAATTCTTTGCATAACTAGAAGTCATAGTAACTCCTGAACTTTCCAAGTCTATGAGTCACGGGCCTGCCTTTCCCCTTCCCGAGCTATTTTCAGTTGGGTCTCTGCCACTAGGAACCCAGAATCCTAAGTACTGTAGTTATTTTTGTGGGTCCTAGAATCTGCACTCTACAATGTCTCCAGGGACAGTTCCTGTGAGTCAGATGTTGGAGAAACACTTCGATAGACTTTTTGAGTGCTTCTTAGACTTAAGTGAGCAGCAGACTTGCCTGAGGAACTTGTTAAAAATACAGAGGCTCTGTTCCAAATTGCAGAAGACTCCTGGTTTCAGGCGGAGTAGCTGAGTTTTCAACAGTGTTCCCAGTGACGGGGTGGATTCACGAGAATGTGAGAACCGTTCTGAGAAGTGTGGACTGACGAGGCTGGACACCATGCCCTGAGGTTTCCTCAAGTAGAGACACCAGGGGACTCTGAATCTAGAGCAGTGGTTCTCAACCTTCCTAATGCCGCGTCTAACACAGTTCCTCATGTTGTGCTGACCTCCAGCCATAAAATGACTTCACTGCTACTCCGTAACTGTAATTGTGCTACTGTTAGGAATCATAGTGTGAATATCTGATACGGGATCCCTGTGAAGGGATTGTTCGACCTGCAGGTTGAAATCCTGTTGAGAAAACAGTCGTTCCTCTCCTGCCTGTTAGTGGGCGCAGGCGCTGCATATGGACACAGCACCTAGGCTGCACGTGTTTGGGTGACTGCTTGGATGAGCTCACTACAACTGTTTAAACAATATGTGTCCGCCTTAAGCGACTTTCCAAAGAGCAGGGTATGCTTTGTAGCAAATGCGGCTGTAGATTCCAAGCAGAAAGGGAGTGCTTCCCCTAGCTGTGTGGGTGTGTACTCTTGTTCTTACTTGGAGGTGAAGGAGAGGCAAAGGCCTCTCTCCCTTGTGTGAAAGAGAGTCTTTTCATTTGATTCATCGGGCCAGAAAATCCCTTTTCAAACACTCTCATGTAGCAGCTTTGCTTTTGAGGCCCCGAGGGTGGGGCTCTGAAGCCTGGCTGACCCATCCCCTTGGCCCTGTTCCCTCCTTCCCCCAGGCACGTGTGATTTTGTCATTGTCCTGAGGATTTGTGCCATGTGGAGTTTCTGCTGGTCAGCACTAGGAATTAGAGCACGGGTCAGACAAGGTTATTCATATGTAAATTGATTCCTTTCCATTTTGTGGTCCCCCCCATTTTATTAAGTCCACACCTCTCTCTCTTATATATCAATTTAGATGGCTGTCATCTACAATAATCTTGGAGTGACTCTAGGCTATTCTTGTGGGGAAAATAGAGTACATATTTTATAAGGTGGTGCATTAAGGTGGAGGACAGATATAACTGGAGTACTACTGTCAGTGTGGTTAATTACATTAAAGTGGCTTGCACAGCCCAGCTTGGGGGTAACTACCTGTTTGCAGTCCCAACTTCTGAAGAGACTAAGGACAGGAAACTTGAGACCATACTGGGCAATATAGGGAAAACCTGTCCACACAAAGAAGCAAATAGTTTTACTACCTCATTAGTAAATCAAAATCAAAAAGAAATCCATGTGAATGAATGTGTACACTTCTGATTGTGTGTGTGTGTGTTTTCCTTCTTTTCCTTTCTTTGTTGATAAACTTTGAAAAATTCTGCAGTCTGAAAAACATTCTCTTTAAAGTCAGGGCACTAACTTGTACTGCTTAGTGGTTCATAATCCCAGTGTGGGTCAGGATATCCTGCTTCTAAATCCAGATTTCATTTTGACAGAAAAATGATAGTAGGTGAGTGTGGGAGTGAAGATGCCTAGGTAGATATTAAAGGTGACTCCCCCTGAACTGATTTAGGTGCCTTCTCTTTGGAGTCCTAGAGGTTTACACACCCCTGAGCCCCTTGGCAAGGTACAGGAAGCTGTTCCTGTAGGGACAGATCATTGCCAAGGAGGCAGGGCGGCTCCCGTTTGGACCAGTGTTAGGAAGGGGAACCTGTGAAAACTGAGGGTGAGCATAGTCCTTCCCTTAAAAGTCTCCGTGCTGTTGAATTCATTGCAAATTTCCGTATCTCCTAGAGGCCAGCACATCCAGAAAATTCCAGTAGTTGCCAGAGTAGGAAGTACTGGGATTTGAAGGTTACAGGAGTGCCGCGTGTTCTGGGACAGGGTATATAACCTCCCACACTTACAGAAGCACATTCTGTATATTCAGTTCCCGTTTAGGGTAATTTGTAAAGCTGAATAGCCGCTACCCTAGTCCAGAGTTACAATGTTGCCACCATCCCCAAAGCCTCCTTGTGTGGCCTTACCCTCACCCTGACTCCGGCATCCTGCCAAACTGCTACCCATCTGCTTTTCATCTTTGTAGACTTGCCTTCTCTGAAGAGCTCAAGTAGATGCAGTCATAGGGTGGCTAGTAGTTTTGGGCCCAGTTTCCATTACTGTTTTGAGGTTCATCGTGTTACAGCACGTAGCAGCAGTTGACTTCTTTTCATTGCTAAGTAGTATTCTGTTGTATGGTTATACCACAGTCGTTTACTCACTGGCTCGTTGGTTGATCCGTATTGCTGCCAGGCGGGTGCGCCTATGATGAGTAAGGGCTGCTGCTGCGGTCACTTTCAGAAAGGCTTCATGTCAACAGATGCTTCCATTTCTACTCAGAATGCATCTGGTGACTGACCTTTCACGAAGCCACCCCATCGTTTTCCCAAGGGATGCACCATTTTGTAGCCTTGTAGCAGTTGAGTGGAGGAGTCCAGGGCTGCCGCCCTTCACTGGCACTTGCTTCTATAGTGCCACCACTCTGCAGCCCTGTCAGCGTGGCTAGAGGGGAAGGGTCCAGGAAGCCCCAGCTTGAAACTTGTGTGCCACCACACCCATGTTCTGCAGTGCTGGGGATCGAACTCAGGGCCTGTGCAGGCTAAGCAAGCGTTGACTCTGAGTCTCAGCCCCTGCCCCTGTTCTCTAATTGAACTGTAAGGTTTCTTTGGTTGTTTTTTGTTTTTTTATTGTTTGTTTGATTGATTGATTAATTGATTTTTTTAAAGACAGAATCTTATATAAAACCCAGGCTGGCCTAGAAATCACAGACTTCACCTGCCTCTGCCTCCTAGGTTCCAGGATTAAAGGTGTATACCATTCCTGGCAAGGCATTTTTAAAAGAAGTTCAGCTATTACCCAGGAATGGTAACCAGCCTGGTCTACATACATAGTAAGTTCCAGAACAGCTATGTAGAGAGAGACCCTGTCTCAAACTAACAAAAGGAAAAGAAGGATGGCATGTAGTCAGGACTGGCTTCTCATTATGGTACAGTTTGGCCCTGAACTTCTAAGCCTGCTGCCTCCACCTTCAAGTATTGGGATCGCCACCGGCTGCCGTCACACCTGGTTATGAGTTCCTTCTATGAGAGCAGGACAGTGGTGGTGCATACCTTTCAGCCCAGCACTGGGGAGATAGAATCTTTGAGTTCAAGGCCAGCTTGGTCTACAAGTGAATTCTAGGACAGCCAGGGCTACACAGAGAAATCCTGTCTCAAAAAACAAGCAAGAAGAGTCCCTTGTGATGCCAGTCATCAAATTTGTCACTTGCCGAGATATAAATTATACATATGTGGGTATTTGTTTTTTCGTTTTTTAAGGACAGAAGTCTCACTTTACGGCCCAGACTAGTTCCAGACAAGATCCTCCTGCCTCAGCCTTCTGAGTGATGAGATTACTGAAATGGGGCAGGTGCCCCAAGATCAGGTTCTCAGCACAGAGGAGACTTATTTGCCCCAGAGGGCAGGGAATAAGAGGCAGAGACAGGAGGCAGAGTACAGGGCGACAGGAGGGGATATCTGCCTTGGAGGGAGAAAGGACTGCCTCTGGGTGGAGAGGAGGAGTCTGGCATGGCATATAGGAAAATGGCAGCTTATAAGGGAAAAGGAGAGCACCTGGGTTAGGGTGAGGTGCTTGATTTTAACTGGGTATGCCGATTAGGGTAGTAGCCGGTTAGGGTAGTAGCCACAGGGGCTTTGGATGCTGGACTGCAGTACTTTGAGAGCTGGACCTTGGTAGTCAGCCTCAGGAGGAGGAAGTGGCCACATAAGGGAACAGACCTTGGCTAGCATTACAACTATGATCTAACGGTTTTAGCCAGGCAGAGGGAATGGGGGAGGAGGGCAAGGCCTACCGGAGCCATGTCTGCCATGCTCAGGCTTGGCCAGAGTCCCTTCTGTTACAGTCATGTACTACCTACCATACTGGCTACTTTTCCTTTCTCCTCCCTCACCCTTTACCTCTCCCTCATCTTCTTCCCCTCCACCCTTCTTTCCTTTTGAGCTATGGTTGGGTGTACAGCTCTGGCTGGCCTGGAACTTAATCTGTGGATCAGGCAAGCTCAGACTCAAACGTCTCTGACTCTAGGCGTGTGCCCCACATTTGGACCATTCTTATTTTCTTAACTGTATATTTCAAAGCTTAAAGGTTTTAACAATCTATTTTATCAGTTTTTTGCTATTTTAAGTGTATGAGTGTTTTGCTTGCATGTGTAGTCTGTGCATCACATGTGTGTCTGGTGCCTGTAAAGGCCAGCGGAGGGCATTGGATCCCCTGGAACTGCCGTCACAGACAGTCGTGCACTGCTCTGTGGGTGCTTGCAATCAAACCTGGGTCCTCTTCACGAGCAAGTGCTTCTAACCACCGAGCCAGCTCCCGAGCCTTCTAGTTTTACCAGTTTCTTTAAAAATTAAAGTTTCAGTCAGGCAGCGGTACTTTCAATCCCCGCAAAGGCAGGTGGATCTCTGAGTTCGAGGCCAGCTTGGTCTACAGAGCAAGTTCCAGACAGCCAGGGTTACACAGAGAAGCCCTGTCTTCAACAAAACAAAACAACAACAAAAATAAAAACAAAAGATCAAAATGAATTATAGCCCTCTTAAGAGTTAAGAGCTGAAAATATGAAACTTTAAAATTTAAATGGTTTTTTGAGACAGGGTTTCTCTGAGTATCCTTGGCCGTCCCAGGCTGGCCTCAGACTCACAGAGATCCATCACCTGGCCCTGTCTCCCAAGCACTGGGACTAAAGGCATGCACCATCAACGCCCGGCTGTAATTGATTTCTTTATTTAGGGATCTGCCTAAAGGATTGAGAAGACATTGCATCAGAAGACCTTTCTAAACAGGGTCTAAATGGGTCTCCCTGTCATTTGTCTCTGCTGGGACAGCGTCTCTTGCCTTCAAAGTGCTCCTGCTTTGTAGAGAGAGGGGATTGGAACATAACTCAGTGTGGATGGGAGGGCAGCAGGGCACTCTGTTCTTTAAGCCTACATACAGGGTCATGGCGTGCGTCCACAGGGAACCTTTTACTTCTTTCCCTTTCCAATTTGATTTCAGTACATTTTAAATCTACATGTAATTTAGCTATATTTTTTCCTCTTTCCGAATTGATGACAACTTAAGTACAGTGCTGCCTGGGAAGCCCAGGTGAGAGTAACTGTCCTTCCCTCGCCCTCCACGTCAAACAGAAGTATTTATCCACTCTCACCAGGGAGCAAATGGGTATTTTTTACCACATTGAAGAAATTTCCTTGTTTCTAATTTAAATGATTTGGGGACTTTTTTTTTTTTTAATTTAAACATTTTTTGTTTGGTTTTTTAAATTATGTCTTCATATGTGGACATGTGCATGTGAGTGAGTGTGCCCAGGGAGGTCACAGAGGCTTCAGATCCCCTGGAGATGGGGTTAACAGGCGGTTGTGAGCCACATGGGTGCTGGGGACCAACTCAGGTTCTGTGAAAGAGCAGCAAGCATTCTTAATCTACTGAACCATCTCCCAGGCCTCTGGAGGATTGTGTGTGTGTGTTTCGGTGTCTGTGTTTGTCTGTGTATGCATACAGTAGTGGGTGAGGTACGCCATGTTTATGTGTGGGTTCAAGGCTTGGGTGGCAAAGTGTCTTTACCGGCTGAGCCATCTTCACTGGTCTGGGGAATGTGGCTTTGTTTTTTAGTGAATGGGTATTTTTCAAATACCTTTTCTGTATATATTGAGTATGTTATTGATTTATAAACTAAGCTGAAATGATTCATCTGAAATCTTGTTTGATAGTCACCCAAAGCTCAAAATGCTAGTTACCTTTCTTTAATTGTGTCCTTTAAGTGCTGATATCAAGTGTCTTATTTTCTTCCATTTAAAATACTATCGACTTGTTTATCTGTCTAGGGGATAGGGTCTCACTGTGGAGACCAGGCTGACCCAGAACTCACAGAGATCCATCTGCCTCCCAAGTGCTAGGATTTAAGGTGTGAGCCACTGTGCCTGGTCAACATATTCTTCCTCCTGGTTCTTCCTTGACTTGTGAGTTCTTCAGAGGTGTTTTGTTTGCTGGGTGTGGTAGCGCATGCCTGTCTACCCAGCTACCAGGGAGGATGGGGAGGGAGGATGGTTGAGGTTGTGGCCTTGAGGCCTGAGACCAGCCCTAGCAACACTGAAGCCCTGGGAAGGGGAGGGTGGAGAGAAAAGGAAAAAGAAGGAAGGAATTAAAAAGAAAAGAAAAATAGTTATCTTCTTTTGATCTTAGCCAAAGTCCCAATCTAATAAACTAACCTTGTTTCGTTGCAGGTCTGCCACATTTCTTTCAATTGATTTAAAATTAAATTTAATAATGATGAAGTCTTAGTGTGATTTCAGTGCTTTAAAACAATTCTTTTGCACCTTATTTTATTTCGTTTGGTTTGATCTGGTCTACATGGCCCTTGGTTAACCTAGAACTCACTTTGTAGATGAGGCTGGCCTCAAATTCATAGAGGTCCTCTTGCCTCTGCCTCTTTTTCCCTTTTATTTTGAAGTAATTTCACAGAAAGTTGCAAAATGGTTACAGATAGGAAAAATGGAGAATGAGCGAATCTGAATTCTTATATGACACCATGTGCAAAATTAATCTAGGTCAGAACTTTTGTTTTTGTTTTACGAGACAGTTTTTCTCTGTGTAACTCTGGCTGTCCTGGAACTCACTCTGTAGACCAGGCTGGCCTCGAACTCAGAAATCCGCCTGCCTCTGCCTCCCAAGTGCTGGGATTAAAGATGTGTGCCACCTCAGATCTAAATATAAGAATTAAAACTATGAACTGTTTAGAAGAAGGCCCAGGAGTGTATCTTTGTGACTCAGAGCCGTGTTCCTTAGGCAGAACACCAAAGGCTCAAACAAGAAAAGGAAAAGTTTTGTGATTGGAGTCATCAAGACCGTCAAAAGGCAGCCCATCAAATGAGAGAAAAGGGTTGCAAGTTTTGTTTTTTTCAGAGATTTGTGTACAAGATTATAATAACAGTTTTGGAATTTTGGTTTCTTTAAAAAAAACAACAACAACAACAACAAAAAAAAAAACAGAAATATAAGAATCTGTGTTTGTTTTAATCCCAGGTGTGGGATATTGGGACTGACTGTCAGCAGCTGACTGTGATTTGCCTCCTGCTCTAGCAGAAGCATGGTTTTGCCAGCTGCAGATAGTTTCTATGATTGTGTAAGGTTTGGAATTCTGGGAATTTTTCAGAGGGTATATAAATGATAGCCCCCCCCCCCCAGGTGGAGTTGATGGTTGTTTGTGGGGGGGGGGGTGGTTGTGGTTTGTTAGTAGTCCTGCTCAGAGAAGAAACAAAAGGAAAGAATTAGATTCAAAGGGCTCCTTCCCTCCCTCCCTCCTTTGTTCTCTCCTATCTAGTGATAGATGGTGAAATGGAGATGCAGAGAGCAGGTAAAGGGTGGGAAAAAGAAGAACCTACAAAATAGAAAAGACATCTACACAGGATATACAAATAACTTACAGTATAAAAACCCAGTTTTTTTTTTAATAAAATTATTTATTTAAAATGTTTTTCTTATCTGTGTCTTTGTGTATGCCATTGTATGTGTGTAGGTGCCTGGGGAAGCCAGCCAGGGTTTGGAGGAGACAGATCCCCTGGAGCTGAAGTTGTAGGTGGTTGTGAGCCATCTAGTATGAGTACTTTGTGTGCACTGTAGTGTGTGTGTGTGTGTGTGTGTGTGTGTGTGTGCTTATGAACCTTCTAAATGGATTAGAGTCAGGGTGTTATGGTAGGAAAACTTTCTTTGAGGGGAATTTGCAATTTTTTTTTCTAATGTAGTAACAGGCTCTATGAATATTCATGGAAATTTGATAAAGAACAAATTTCATCTATTTCTAGGGAAGAGGTTTATAGAAAAAAAAAAACTGACTTTTTTTTTTTTTTTTGATTTTTCGAGACAGAGTTTCTCTGTATAGCCTTGGCTGTCCTGGAACTCACTCTGTAGACCAGGCTGGGGAAAAAAAAATTGAATCCAAGTTGTATATATTATTCTGCATTGCTTGTATGTGACTTTTATGAGAAGAAATAGTGGTGATTTGGCCAGTTCTCTTGCAGTTTCTTTTTGCTGTTTTGAGAAGGATCTCGTATAGCTGAGGTTGACCTTGAACTCCAGTCCTGTGGAGTGCTAGGATCTCAGGGGTGCGTCGTCATACCATGCCTCTTTGTAGCTTTCTGCTGACT
Source organism: Mastomys natalensis (assembly GCA_021653895.1). Lineage (NCBI taxonomy): Eukaryota > Metazoa > Chordata > Mammalia > Rodentia > Muridae > Mastomys > Mastomys natalensis. The sequence goes on along the minus strand of JAJTUV010001598.1, from coordinate 256,221 downwards.
TTTGTTTTAAACATTTCGATTTATGCTTTTTTTTCTTTTCATAACTTTTGTGATGGAAAACTCCTGTATTCTAAATTGTATTCAGTGTTTCCTGATGACCATAGCGGTGCCCACTGTGTTCTGTGTGGTAGGTGATTTTAGTTGCCATCCTCTTCTGAAAAGGCCAGCTTTAGTACCTGTGGGTATTGCCCCTGTGCTCAGCTCAGGATTGTGATAGGGGCTCTGGAGTGTGTACTTTAGAAGCAGCAAGCTGTGATTGACACTTAATTTTGTACAGCCCAAGTTGAGGCCTTGGCTCCATTCTTCGCCCACCCTGTGAGCCACAGTTGGTGTAGACACAGACAGAATCCCACACTCGCCTGCTGTGTGATCTACCACTTACTGATTCTCCTGAAATAACTGCTAATTGGTTCCAGTACCACTTGGATTTCAGTGGTGCCTGCCACAGCCTTAGTCCCAAACCACTGTGTCTGGAGATGGCTCCCAGCTTGCCACAGTGGCTTCAGGCCTCTGGCAGGCACATAGGCCTGTGTTCTGGGACAGTTGCTGCATGGAGACTTGTTCCAGGTGCTGAGGGCAGGTTTGGAAGGAGCCTCCCTTCTGGGTCTGGATTCCCTGGGGCTGCCGGAAAGCCATTTGCTATGTTCACAGTGGTGAGCCTAAGACCCTCTGGGATCCAAGGGTGTCTACAGTTCTCCTGGATGATTTTGTTAGTGGCCTCCTTCCTTCTGCTTGGTCTGTCTGAGGCAGGCCGCTCTCTGCAGTGCACTGTGGGTGAGGCTGGGTTGCATTGTGCCAGCCAGCTGGGTAGGGAGGTGATTTTAATCCACCTCCACCCTCCTCCTCAACATTTTCTTCTGCACAGAACACTGTTCAGAGTTGCCCCACTGCGATGCAGCCTCCAGCCCCCTGATTCGGTCTCATTCATCTTTCTTTCCTACCCAGGCTCTGGAGACAGGTGAGGGATGGAGGCGAAGCAGGTGTCAGGTGGAGGCAGGCGTCATAGAAGATATGGGGGTGGGAGAGCTCTTCCCACAGGCAGGAATCACCAGACAGAGGTTGGCAACACAGGTCCCCAAAGGCAGGCCCAGAACCCCCACTGCTAGCTGAGGAATTTGGCACAGATGGCAGCGTTCTCTGGGCTTAGGTACGGTATTGGTTGGTTAGGATTGCCCGGACAGAATGCCACAAGCTGGTTGGCTCAAGCAGCAGAAATTGAGTATAGTAGTCAGAGTTCTGGAGGCTGCAAGTTTAAGCTCAGGTATGGCCTAGGTTAGTTCCTTCCGGACTCTGGGAAGAAGGCCTTCTCATGGCTTCTGGGAGCTGACTAGTCTTGGAATTTCCTGGAATTTTTTTGACCTTACCATGTCTCTGCTTTTCATGTGGTATTTCTATGTATGCATGTCTGTGTCTATGCATATGGTATGGTAGAACACCTACCTAGAATCCCCCAGTGAGGGGTTGGGGGCATGGTTCAGTGGTGGAGGATCTGCCTAGAATCCCCCAGTGGGGGGGGGGGGCTGTGTGTGTGTGTGTGTGTGTGTGTGGAGGAGCTGGGGGTGTGGCTCAGTGGTAGAGCTCCTGCCTAGAATCCCCCAATGAGGGCTGAAGGTGGGACTCAGTGGTAGTTAGTATGCACAGAGCCCTGAGTTTAATTCCTAGTACCATACACACAAAATAACTAAATAAAACATGAAAGTTAATGATGGCTGTTACAAATTAAAACCGTAACAGAAAACACTTAGCCAGTTGCTGTCCTATATCAAGTATGAGCAAAGTCTTGCTCCTGGGCTCTAACATCTTCAGCTTCAGTGGGACTCACAGTGCCCACTGGCTCACTGTTTCTATTCATGGCCCTTCCATTCTATTCTCCAGGAGCAAATGCAGAGCCAGGTGTAGACACACCCTGTCATCATCCTGGACACTTGCAAGGCCAGAGGAACACAAGTTTGAGAGCAGCTGGGTTACATAGCAAGATACTGTGTCAAAAACAAACATAAACCAGAAGCGAAGGCATGGTTTACACATGCCCCACTCGTGAGCCTTTCAGGTGTCCCCCATGTCTAGCCATCAGAGTCATAACCAAACTCATGGCACAGGAAAGCTGGGAGATGCCTGGCTGAACCCAGGGGAAATCGGGTCATCTCCCATAGGTGCCACTTCAGCTAGCTCTCAGACGATGCCATTGTAACACTTTATTTTCTTGATCTCCTGATTGGTTCTTATGGCAAATTGGTGGTTCTGTGGTGACTGCATCAAGTCCACCCTCAAACTTCAATGTTTGGGTCTAAGGAAAAGGAGAGAATGCTCCTCTCTTGTGTTGGAACTTCTGTAAGATTTCCTCACCTCTCTGTCAGCCAGCGGAGGTTCTGTCTCCATCACTATGAGTAGGGGAGGGGAGAGTACATTTAATGTCTTAATTAGGTCTCTGATAGGCCTAGGGTATCACTGATGTGTCATACTCCCCAGAGTGGGGATACCTGGGTCTCTTTGAACTAAAATTAGGATGCTTTTATAAAATAAAAGCAAGATAAAAGAAAGCGGGGAGGGGGAGCGGGGAGAATTACCTGCCAATACGGTTCAGCATTTAAAGTAGCCTTTGAGCCAGGCACAGTGGTTCAGTCTGTAAGACCAACGCACTTGGGGGCGGGGACTGGGGGGTGAGGGGCTGAGACTGAAAGATTGCCACAAGTTCAAGAGCAGAGTGGACTATAGAGTGAGACCTTATTCAGAATAGCAGTTGCCTTCCTCCTTACCACAACCTGTAAAGTCCCCACCTGTAGAGTCCCGCCCAGCCCCGCCTCTGCCCCCGTCCCTCGCCATCTTCACCCAGGACACCCAGTCTGTCATTTAGGTTCTTGAACCCGGCTCCCCTTTGTGTGTGTTCTCGCCTGGGCTCCCGAGGCTTGCCCTGACTGCTTTCCCCATGGCCTCACTCCTCAGACTCCAGCTTGCATATCCAGTTTTCCCGAAGCCTCTTCTGAGCAGCCCTGAAGCTCAGCTGGGCCCCTTGTTATTCTCGCCTGGCAAAGCTTCATAGCAGTTACCATAATATCTAATTACACGTTGTGTCGGTCTTTGCATGTTTACTGCCTGCCTTCCCTACTGAGCTGGAAGTCCCAGAAGGTCAGGCCCAGGCTTGTTTTTTTCCATCACAGTATATCCCCAGTATATGCTAGATGATTAAAAAAAAAAAAGTTTTTATGAAATGAGTGTGGTTGGGATGGGGTGGTTTACTCGTGTAAACCTTTGGTTAGGGGTGCCACTGCATCGGAGCAGGGAAGGGAGTCTGACCGGAAGTTTTAAAAACTTGGCAGTGAATTTCCAAAGTGAGAGTTTTACGAGAGGATTAAATGAGTATGTGCCCCTGCCATACGTTTATAGGCTGCTGGACTGAGAAGAACCCAAAGTGACCCACCTTTTAGAGTCTTTGGGGCCATTTGAGATGGGATGCCTCCCAGTGTTCTTGGGCACATTAATGAGAGTCTGATGATGAATACATTTTTAATTAGATTCCTAGTTACCTTGTGATAGGGCCAAGGCAAGCATTGCCAAATTCCAAATGGAGCTACTCCATGGTTCACGCGGTTCTGAATCTCTCCTGTTGCCGGAAGCCTTTCACCTGGTCATTCTCTTCTCCCCAAAGCCATCTGTCCATCCTCTTGGATGAGAGTGGGGAGGTCACCAGACGGGGCATGAGGACCTTCCAGAAGGAGCAGTGTGTCTGGAGGAGTTAGCTCAAGCAGTTGCCCGGTAATGCAGACATGCCACAGAGTCAGATCACTACTGCTTGCCTCTGTAGCACTTGGAAGCTGAGCCAAGCTCGTCATGAGTTCAAGGCTACCCTGAGCTACATCAAAAACCCTGTCCAGAAGTGGCTGAGGGCTGGAGAGATGGAACAGTGGATAAAGTGCTTGCTGTGTAACATGAGGAACTGGGTTGAGATCCCTAACACGTCTGTAGATGTGGGGCATTTACATGGTGGCCTGTGTTTCAGTCCCAGTGCTTGGGTACAGGGAAGGGAATCCCTGGAAGAAGCTGCTGGCTGATTGGACTATTCAATTGGCAAACTGGATTCAGTAAGAGATTCTGGTTCAATGTGTAAGGAGAGAGCAATTGAGGAAGACACCTGATACTATCAACCTTTGGTTTGCACATGCATGCACACAGACATGCCTACCCTACCCCCCCAAAAAAAAAAAAAAAAAAGATTAAGACGAGTCTTATCTTTCGGTATGGCAATCCCAGCACTTGAGAGGCACTGATGTCAGCCATTTATCTCTGTGCATTCACAGGTTGATTAGCCATTATCACAGTCCCCCAGAAGAAATCCTGGACTTGTCATTTACCTTCCCCACCCACCACACCCTGGCAGTCCCCGGTCCTTACACCTCTGTAGACTGTGTTCCCTGTTCTGGATAGTTGACGTAAATGGCATGATGTAATATGTCTGTTTTGCCCAGCTCCTTTCACTTAGCACAATTTCTGTTGTTTTTTGCTGTGCTCAGGATGGAGCCCAGGGCCTAAAGCATGCTAGGCTGCTACCGAGCCACATCTCCAGAGCCTCACTGCTGGATTCTAGTTAGGTGCTCTGTCACATACTCTGTGGCTGAGCCATGCACCCAGCCCTAGTGTAATTTTAAATACATTTTTGCTCTTTGAGAATTTCATTCATGCATATAATAAGTTTTGATCTTCTTTCCTCTAACTCCTTCCAGATCTACCCTTTACCTCCCCCCCCCACTTTTAACTTCAAGTCCTCTCTCCCTCCCTCCCTCCCTTCCTTCCTTCCTTCCTTCCTTCCTTCCTTCCTTCCTTCCTTCCTTCTTTTCTTTAGTCCATTGAGTCTAATTGTGCACACATACACACACACACACAGAGATATAAGGCCATCACTGACGTGTGGTGGACCTGTCAGAAACCATACCCTTAAAAAAACAACAACAACAACAACAGAATCTCTCTATCATAAGCCATCAACTGTCAGTAGCTCCCCAGCTTGGGGAGTGGGCACTCACGACCTCCTCCCCCTCCGCAGCATAATGCTTTAAAGATTTGTCTGTCTTATACATGGATCGATGCTTCTTGGTTTTGTTCTTGTTTTCTGAGGCAGGGTCTCTTGTAGCCCAGGCAGGGTCTCTTGTAGCCCAGGCTGGCCTCTCAGCTCACTATGTAGCCCTGTCTGACTGGTCTTGAACCCCTGATCCTCCTTCCTCTCTGCCTTCCAAGTGCTGAGATCGCAGATACACGTGAAGCTGCCCAGCAGGGCTTCCCCTCTCATTTTATGAATGAACAGTACTCCATTGTGAAGATCAGCTGGATTTTGAGTATCCATTCAGTAGCTGGTAGACCTGTTAGTGTTTATTATAAAAAGAGCTGCTATGACTATTACTGGGAAGACTGTTTGGATGGAGATACACACACACACACACACACACCCCTAAGTGTGAAATCACTGGTTCACATGGTAGCTAAGTTTAACTTTTTGAGGCATACCATAGATACTTTCCCTGTACATGTGTCTGTGCACCATATAGGGTTAAAGGTATGCACCACCAACCACACTGTCCTCCTCCTCCTCCCTCTTTAGAAGTCAAGGGATCACTGTGGGTCCCAGGCTGGCTTGGAATTTGAATCCTCTTGTCCCAGACTTCCCCAGTGCTGGGATTACAGATATTCACAGCTATATCTGACTGCTATGGACTCTGACATTTTCAATTCATAAAACAGTCAATATTATAAAAAAAAAAAAAAAAAAAAAACCAATTGTCTACTGAGATTTAGGTTTTTTAATGTGAAGGTGAATTTGAGGTATAGTACAGCCAAATCCATCCAGTAAGTACCATAATTTCTAAATAGCAAAAGACATAAATGTCATCTTGGGATGTGTTATAACATATGGTGTTAATACTTGTAGTTTCTGTGGGCGACACATTTACAGATGTTGGGAAACTGTGTGCCATAATTAAAGGAAATGCTGGATCTCATCAGAGGCTAACGAAAAATCCAGGGGCAGCTTCACCATCCTCATTAATATGCCCCTTGAATTCTACTGTGGTTTATAGGACTTGACCCAAAATCTATACACTTCTGCTCCCCTCCCATTGATCTGAACGTAGTCACATGGTCACATCTAGCTGTAAGGAAGGGGTGTGTGTGTATGTGTGTATGTGTGTAAGAGAGAAGGGGGGGGGGTGTCTTCATTTGAGCCAGCTGTTTTCCTGACTACAGTGTAAGAGTTCAGTTACTAAGGGAAGGTGTGGGTAGTAAGACAAGACTAAGCCAAGACTCCACCCATGCAGCCATTTTCTCTCCCAGGTTAGAACATTTCTTGTTAGTGATGAGCACCTTCAAAAGGGTTCAGGCTCATTCTCTGAGGCCGTGTGGTGTACCGGAAGTGTCTGGAGTCAACAGAGCGCTCAGTGTGGGAGCTGCCCCCCCCCCCCCCCCCGTGAGGTCTGAGAACTGGGCCTGCCTAAGGGAACAGCATATGCTCGCTGCCCATACGGTGTTCACACCAGAGCCAGCGCTCACTCATCAAGTGGAATGACTGGACATCTGGTCTGTGTCTCTTGTTTGTCCTTTAGTGAGGGACAAAGGGGTCAGGTACTTAACTTGAATGTATCTATATAAAGTATACATTGTCTGTAGCCACATCATGAAGCCACATTGCCTGTGCCTTCTTCCGGCGCAGTAAGACATGTGTTGGCTTCTCAGATGACTGGGTGGAGATGGTATGTTGGAACTCCTGCTTCTAAGTGTTGAAACCCACCCTCAGCAGAGGAGGGCTGATCTCCTGGCTTGAGAACATCAGCCACAAGAGTGGGCAGTGAGAGCCTCCGGGTAGCAACCAGCAAGGTGTGGACGGCTCACTGGCAGACATGGCCTCTTTGTCTTGGTTGTGGAGGCAGAAAGGCTTGGTGAGCATAGTAGTGACACATGGCTGGTTTTGATTGAGCACTTGCTGTGTGTTTGGCTTTCAGGTGACTTGTTTTTCACCAGCCTAGTGAGATGAGTCTACCTACACTTCCATTTCCTGGCACACAGGACTAATGGACCTGTCTGTGACTCAAGTGTATTGTCATTAACTCCTGGGACAGGTGGGCTTCCATTGAGAGGCTTTCTAACCCTAGTGTCCCTAGTGAATGGTACCGTCCTGGGGGTGAAAACAAAATGCTTAAGCAAATAGCTTGACGTTCTGCACAGAGTAGGCTGTGTTTGTTTCTTTTATTTCCCCGGTACTTATGTAAGTTTATCTTACTGTGTGTGTGTGTGTGTGTGTGTGTGTGTGTGTGTACATGTGTGTGCAGTGGAGGTCACAGGACAACTTTCAGAAGTCAGTTCTCTTCTTCCACCATGTGAGCCCTGGGGACTGAGCTCAGGTTGTCAGGCTTGGCAGCAGGAGTGTGTAAACCATTTTCCCAACCTCTGTGTTTTGAGTCACGGTCTCCTGTAACACACTGGTCTCGAACTCTTGTGTAGCTCAGGCTGGAGTTGAATTCTTGATTCTCTTGTCAGCCGTGTGCCATAACTAGCCTTTTTTTTTTTTTTAAGTTTATTTATTTTTATTTTATGTGTATGAATGTTTTGCCTACATGCGTGTATATGTACAACATGCATGTATATGTACCACGTGTGTGCCTGGTGTCCTTGTAGGGCAGAAGAGAATCCCAGGGCACTGGCATTGCAGATAGTTGTGAACCACCATGTGGATGCTGGCAACTGAACCCCGTCCTCTGCAAGAGCAGCAAGTGATTGTGGCCACTGAGCTATCTCTGTTACCCCCATCCTTGAATGCTTTTGTTTGGTGTGAGCAGCCATATGTGCCCCATGGCACACCTGTGGATGGCAGAAGAAAACTTGCCGGAGTCAGTTCTCTCCTTCCACCATGTAGGTCCTGAGTATCAAACCCAGGTTATCGGGCTTGGCAGTGTGCACCTTTCCCTGATGAGCCATCTCAACTAGCTCCGAGGTCTTTATTATTTATTTATTTATTTATTTATTTATTTATTTATTTATTTATTACTTTTCGAGACAGGGTTTCTCTGTGTAGCCCTGGCTGTCCTGGAACTCACTCTGTAAACCAGGCTGGTCTCAAACTCAGAAATCTACCTGCCTCTGCCTCCCAAGTGCTGGGATTAAAGGCGTGCGCCACCACTGCCCTGTCCTGTGAGGTCTTTATTTTGTTTTTTGTTTTTTGTTTTTTTTCGAGACAGGGTTTCTCTGTATAGCCCTGGCTGTCCTGGAACTCACTCGGTAGACCAGGCTGGCCTCGAACTCAGAAATCCGCCTGCCTCTGCCTCCCAAGTGCTGGGATTAAAGGTGTGCGCCACCGCTGCCCGGCGAGGTCTTTATTTTTAATGATGGCTTTTGCATTTTTGAGTTCATGCCAGCCTAGACTGCCTGCTGCTCTTCTTCTAGCGCCTCTAATGAATCTCTCCCCTCCAGTGCCACCGCTTACAGATCCAGTGGCCCTGGTTGATGTCCCTGGATTCTAGGTCAGCCTTTCACCCTGGTTTTAGGAATCAGTATTTTGTTGCCCCACTTTTGAACATTAAAATTTAAAGGGGATTTTGACAGGGGCTGTCATTTGATTGTCTTGTGTGAGTCTCTGCATTCAGTCACCAGCACTGTAAAAAAAGAAAGAGGAGGGAAGTAAGTTGACTCACTGACCAGCATACAGTGTATCTTGGGCTGTGCCTGACCTTCCAGACACAGGGACATCATTAAGCCAGTGACTGCTCTCCTGAAGCTGAGTCTAGAGAAGGAGGCAGGAAACACTAGTAGCTTGCCCTAAACCCAACTGTCTTAGTCAAAGTTGTATTGCTTTGAAGAGATACTTTGATCACAGCAACTCTTATAAAATAAAACATTTAACTAGGGCTTACTAAACATTCAGAAGTTTAGTTCCTTATCGTCATGATGGGAAGCATGGTGGCACAGAGACAGACATGGTACTAGAGACGTAGCTGAGAGTTCTACATCTGGACCGGAAGGCAGCAAGAAGAGCAAGTGAGCCTCTGGACATTTGAAACCTCAACACCCCACCCCCACCCCCAGTACCGTCCTTCCTCCAACAAGGCCACACTTCTTTATAGTGCCACTCTTTGATGACCAACCATTCAAATCTGTGAGCCTCTGGGGCCATTCCTATTCAAACCACCCTAAGAGCCATGAGGCATACCATGAAGGAAGGGACACTCAGAGAGCCGGGACTGGCGTGGAGGACTAGTGGTGTGTAGACCCCAGTGGCGGGGGAGGACACGACAGACGGCCTGGGGCACGTGTTTGCTCTGAGGCTTAGAGCTGAATGGTAGCAGAGATAGAGCAGGGTGCCCCTGGGCCGATTGGGAAGGCCCAGACACTGTAGTAGTAGGACCCACTTCCATGTACTCAGGCCACTGCTGTACAGAAAGGCTCCTGTACCCTTCAGCAAGTCACGCTGCAGTGCAGTCACGCTGCCGTGCGGTGAGGTCACGCCGCTGCACAGTCACGCCGCTGTGCATGCTCAGCTCAGTCCTCTGTTATTTGAACTGCGGTACCCATGACATCAGTGCATGTGATGAAGCTCCCGGGTGGGACAAATGTCAATAAGGATTCATTGACATTTGTGGCATAGAAAATCAGCTAGGGCCAGACTCTAAAATGAGTTGTTGACAGTACTGTCAACAGCACTTGGAGACGGAAACCCTGGGATTGTGGGAGGTTTCGTGCACGATTGTCAGAGAGAGTGGTTCTGATTTTGCAGTGAGCCAAGGTGACAGTCCGAGTTTAGGACCTGGGTGGCCGAGGGTGCTAAATGACCTATAATGCATGTGATGAGTCCAGTAACAAAAGTCTGGTAACGAGGGCTAGCCTCAAACTTTACCCTAGCTCTCCCTTCGGCTCTGTGTCCTGTGGGATCCCCCCCCGCCGCCCCCCCCCCCAGGGTAGGAAGATGACTAAAGGCTCTCAAAGTGTCTCTAGAACCTTCAAGTACCACAGTGTCAGCTGGTCTGCACAAAGTGTGAGGCCAAGCAAGTGACGTGTTCATCTGCCAAGCAGGGTTCATAAGGCGCAAATGACAGAAACCAAACTGGGCCACAAAGGAAACGAGGGTGAAGACGAGCTGGATAGGTGTCTCCAGTGGGCGTTCAGGTGCGCCATTGCAGGCCCTCCTATGCCAGGGAGTGGCGGTGGCGGGGACTCTTCAGCTAGCCTCATGGCTGCGGACACCAGCCTCCCCCTACCTTCTGCCCTTTTTGCACGTGATTTGAGAACAGTGAGGGTGCCATGAGGATGCGCTAAGTTGGTTTTTAAGTTGAGTTTAGAACAGTACCAAGTACAGAATGTGAGGCTAAATAAGTATTAGCTGCCATCATTTTTATTTTGTTGCTTATGTGATTGTTTTTTGTTTGTGAGGGTTTTGTTTGGTTGTTTTTCTTTTTTAGACAACTTGAAATTGTAATTCTTAAGCAAGAACTGATTGGCTCGGTTTAGATAAATGTGTCCATGAACCTTGTGATTGGCAGTCTCCAACCTGTCCTTGACTTTTTGTTGCTGTGATAAAACACTATGACCAATATCAATTTGGCGGAGGGTAAGGCTTGTATGGTGTACACTTCTTCATCACAGTTCATTACTGAGGTAAGTCAGGGCAGGAACTCTAGGCAAGAGCTTGAAGCAGAAACCATAGAGGAACATTGCCCCTGACTCACTTTGGCTGACTCATAGACGTATGTCCAGCTGACTTACATGACCCAGGCCCATCTGCCTAGGGACGGTGCTGCCCATAGTGGGCCAAGCCCTTCTGCATTAACAAGCTCTCATAGGCATGCCTACAAACCAACAATTACCCAATTGAGCCTATTTCCAGGTTATTCTAGGCTGTGTCAAGCTGACAGTTAATACTGACTGAGACACCACTTCACCTCTGAGCTACGAGAAATGGGGGAACAGCAGTTTCTCTAAGAAGAGTGGACAGATGTGATCAGGAGTTGGGATGAGTGTCCTATATGTTCAGTACTTTGACTCAACATGTGATGGTTAGTTTTCTGCCCTGACCATGGCTTGTACTTAGAGGGACAACAATTTACTAGGCCTCTTCTTCACTGCGCTCCCAGTCATGGAGAAACAGCTGGGAAGTGAGAGGCTGGAAGAGGCCAAGTACTGAGAACAGTTCCTGGTCCTGGTCAGTAAATACTTGTTAAAGGACAAGCACTCAGGGAATGGAGATGCTGGTGGGAATATACAGCAAGATCAGGCACCTAAAAAGAAAGTTTTATCCCAGATGGTGGCAGCACACACCTTTAATCCCTGTACTCAGGAGGCAGAGGCAGGCAGATCTCTGAGTTCAAGGCCAGACAGGGCTACACAGAAAAACCCAGTCTACGAAACCAAACCAACCAAACAAACAAGAAGAAAAGAGAGAAACCTGGTTTACAGCTCCAGCATCAGGACAAGTTAAGGCGAGGTCATATCCTGGTGCCCCATGGGCATTTAATAAATGAGACTGCATGATCGCTCAGATGCAGTCCTATAGTCCATCCATTGTGACAGTTAAGGGACCCCACGTTGGGGAGCCAAGCCCTGTTGACTGTGATGTTGAGATGTGACCATGAGCTGCATCTCTGGGCAGTACAGACACTGATGCAGGGGTCTTCCTCAGTCACAAGCAGCTGGTGAGGGTGAGGCCCCATAGCCTTCAGAACACTTAGTAGAGCTTCATTAATAGGAAAGAGTATTGCAGCCCCACTTTCAGATACCTACTACTGTGCAGAGCCATGAACCCACAGAGTCTCCCAGCAGCCCAGGAGACCTAGTGCACAAGGCTCGGGGAGCTGTGAAGCAGCATGCTTGCTCAGTGCCCAGCAAACGCAGAGTTCCATTAGGAATGTGTCTCTGATCTCCTGTACCAAAGCCTGGGCTCCTCTCCTCTTTAGTATTTTCTTTATAACAGTTTTATTTTGCCCTGGATTATGCTTAGTGGAAGAGAAGGTACTTAGGATCTGTGATGCCCTGGGTCCAATGCCTAGCAACAACAACACAAGAAAAAAAAAAAAAAAATTAAAACCATTATTTTAGTTAATTTGCTCAGAATTCAAAAGTGTAGAGTTGGTTTCCTTTCCATATATAATAGACTTTGTATAGCAGTGGCCTCTGTGAGCTATTTGTATTTTCTTTGTGCGCCTGTGTTTAACCTAGACCCACATGCGCTGGGCAAGGCTGTACCTTTTCAATTTCATTTTGAGACTGGAGTTGAGTTGCCCAGTTAAGCTTTGAACCTGAGATCCTCCTGCCCCAGCCTCTGATTAGCTCAAATGACAGACTTGCACACTAGGCCCAGCTCGTGGCCTGCTCCTCGTGGATGTGAGCATATATATAAACACGGTAGGTATAGCACAGACTATAGAGTAGAGCCATGGGCTGGATTTGGCTCACTGCCTATTATCGTATGACCTGGTAACTAAGAATAGGCTCTACATGGTTTTGTTTTTGTTTTTATTAGGAGAAGGAAAAATCAGGTCTCATGACACGTCAGATTATGGTTTCAATGTCATAAAGTTTATGGGACCCAGCCATGTTGTCTGGTTATATATTATCTGTGGCTACTTTTAGAGTCATTGCAAGAGACAGTATGTCCCCATGCTTTCAAGTCTTTTCTCTCTGGCCCTCCCTCCTTTTCTTCAGCCTGTACCCTCAGAGAGGACTGGCCCTCAGCACTTCTTGTCTGTTGTGCACCTTTCTCCTGCCTTCTGCCCTCAGTGGAGCCCAGCTGCAAGCTGTGGGCAACCCAGGGGTGTGGCCGCAGGTGGGTCTGTTGGTTACACACTCCGAGCACTGCTGGGGCACCAGCTGCTGGGCAGGCCCCTGGCTGGCAGCCAGCACAGGTTCCAGCCTGCCCGCAAGAATCCGAGGCTAGTGGGGGAGGTTGACGTTTTCTGTTTATTCAGATCTGCACGCATAGCCTTCTCTGACCTGCACCCCGTCACCCCTGCCTTGTTTTTAATTTTGTGATACTCAAGAGAAAAGATAGATGAGGCACTCAGTTCTGTGACTGAGTGTATACAGACACCCCAGCAAGAGGGCTCTGCTCCCCCTTTCCCTGCCTGGCTGGTCCCTCCACCCCTTTCGCTCTGTAAATAGGAGCAGGCAGGCAGATCTGTTTTGGTATGTCCTTCTTTCTATTACAAAAGCCAGCCTATTCAACAGCCTGTTGGTGCTTGGCTTTTACACTCAAAGTGCACCCATCTTAGAGCTCCCTGTGACTTCCGGCTCGTACTGAAGGGTGGGTAGGCTTTTATTTGTTGGAGAAAGAACGTTCTTGCATGAACAGCATGTGCAGACAGCAAGGCTTATGGCCAAAGAATGCACATGGCCTTGATTCTGAGAGCACCTAGGTATGGCGTTCTGCTCTGTTTCCTTCTGTGTCCTGTTTTTTTCTGTGGCCAATGTACATGGCCTTCATTATAGGTGAGCAAAGGAAGGCCAGGACTGTCGTGGAGAGCCTGTTCAGTGTAGGAATTTTTCCTGCAAGCTCTTCCGCTAGGTGTGATCTGGTGTCTGGAGGATTCAGGCTTATGCTCCGTGACCCTGGTCCTCTCTCATCACCCAACACAGGCCAAATCCCATCTTTCTGTGGGCATTGTCTCGTGGCAGCGCAGGTTGTCTGTGCTCATGCCACAGTCAGTACCCAACTGTGATAGCAGTGGATTGGGCTTTCACAGACCTCAGCTGGACACCTACCTTCTTGTTGTTGTTGTTTAATCAAAGCTCATGGCCAGCTTTGACGAGGGGAGCTGGCAGGGCGGCACATACTTTTTACCCATCACTGGGGAGATGCTGAATCTGAAGTCAACCTGAACCTCCCACTGAGACCGTGTCTCAAACAAAATTCCAAGAAACCTAAATAAACAGTTTTTGATTCTGGAGCCTGACTACCTGGCCTCTAATACTCCTCTGATGTGTTCTGCACCAGGCAGGCTACTGGCTCTGGCCACGTGTAAATGAAGGCGGTCATAGTACCTGCCTCTTGCTCCTGAGCTCAGGATGAAGTAAGCTAACACTTGGGATGCTCTGAAAATGGGCACACGGCATGTTGTGACATTAACGGATGCCAGCTGTTATAATTACTATGATTTCACACACTCTGCCTTCTGTCTGGAGCTCTGCAGAACCAAAGGCTCTGGGGACCCGATGGCAGCAATGGCATTTTCAGGAAGTGGTGCTGTCATTAGCAGTAATACTTCACGTTTCCTGAAGGACACAGTCCTGCAGGTGCTTTTCTGTCAAGGTAACTGCAGCAGAGAGACTGGCTCCAACCTGCCAGACTTGACTGTGAGTCACTGGCTAGATAAGCCACATGACCACCCTTAACTCCAAGGAGGGCCTCAAATGAAGAGTTTTCCCAGCTATCTGCCCCTGTAGACTACAGATAACCAGTCTTAGGTGTGTCTCGCAGATCATTAGCAAGCCTATGAATCTGCTTACCAGGGCATATAGCCATCAGCAGGAGCCTGATGCTTCGTTTGGTGGCATGATCCATTTGCAGAAGTTGCCCATGGCCTGTGCTGAAGTACCTGGCCTCCAATCTGGAGAGCGGAAAGGAAGCCTGTGAGGGACACAGTTGTTCTGGAGCCTCGTGAGCTTTGTGTCTGTCTAATCAGGGAAACAATTAAATCTTCTAGATCAAAGACTGGTCCTGGGAACTGGGCCTGGAGCAATGTAGGGGAAGCTGCAAGACTGGTTTTTTTTCTTGGGGGCAAGTCTGTTTTACTTTCTGTCTGATTACCCCATGGACAATCCCACTGGCCCTCAGAGGTCTTCTACTCAACCCTTGTCTCTGACTAGACTCCTCTGTTGGAGGTGATTGGTCCCCTTAAACCTGAGGATAGGGGAGAGGCACCTGGGGTAGGGGGGTGGGGAGCTGTCCATGGTGCTAGAGATGGCTGCCAGGAGGGGAAAGGGTATTTATTAAGCCCATCATGGGTAAGTGCTCAGGGCTGCTAAGTCACTTGCCCGGGGTCACATAGCAAGTTAGCAACTATGTGTTCAGTCTTAGTTAATACTTTCTCTTAGCAGCTACACAGGCCATGTGCTTTTTGGGTCCCTTTATCCATAAATGTCCTCCTTCAGAACCTCCTTCTGAAGCCTGTGTGTTACAGCTTATGGCACTCCTGGGTAATGCTGCTATAAAAGAGGCTGCAGAATAGGGAGGTACAGAAGGTATGGCGCTCGGGCCGGGAAGTCTGCACTGACACCATGACCACAGTTCTCCAGAAGAGGGGAATAGGTGTCAGGTAGGCAAGGACATCATCACTCTGGGCGTCTTCTGGCCAGTTCTTCTGGAGATGACCTTGTGGGCTTATGTAGCCCTTCGCTAATCCCTTCCTGGCATCAAGGCTTGTCTGTAATGCATACCACAGTGGCCTAGCCTGCTCTTCTTATGACAGTTCCAGCCAGGCTGAATGGAAATGCCTTTGCATTTCTCAATGCTTTATACTTGGTGAAGAGTGCTCTGAGATCTGTTCCCTTAGCTCAATTCAGTAGGTTTGAAAGTGCAGGCGTGCAGAAGTGACTCATGAGGCGCAGTTAACAGCTAAATAGCACTTGCTTGCAGTATCTTTTGGCAGATGCCAAATAAGGATTGAGATGCAAAGAAGGGTAGTTATTAAAAGCTTATACCCTGGAGCCATTGCCTGGGGTTCAGGTCTGGCTCTGGCTCTTGACCTCCGGCAAAGGAGTGAAATTCTCAGGATCAGCTCAGCGAGGTGGGCGGGGTTATAATAGGACTACCTGGTAGTCGGGACAGGCACAGTGTGAGAGTTAGCCTCTGTGATTAGGTGCTGCATAGTACTATAAACAGAAGACGGGCACTTTCAGCTTTGTGGAGAGACAAGTTCAGTTTCATGGGAGATGATTCTCAGCCCAAAAGCCTGAGAAGAGTGATTCCGCACAGAACGAGCAGCTTGGCACCGCCCTGGACCCAAAAGTCCAACCCGATCAGAGCTTGTTTAATACACACATGGTTCAAGTTGGAACTTTTGGAATGGTGAGAAACTCTGTGTTCTTTGTTGAAGAAGCTTGAAGAAAGATATGGCCTGGCAGGTCTCCCGAGGACTCCGAGTCACTGTGCCTGAGCCCTGTGCAGGTGGGCAGAGCTGCATGGTCATGGGAGGATCTGGTCCTTATTAAGTGTACCCTGGCTGAGTGAGGCTTGTCTAAGCTCAGGTGCATCCCAGCATCATCAGTGGGCTTTGAACTGGTGCAGCAGAGCCATTCCTGCCATTCCTGCTGCCCCTTACGTTGTTGTGGGCTATAACAGGTGTGGTCCTCCCATGTCTCCTGAGCAGGCACCTCCAGCAGACTAGAACACTTTGTCATGCAGACCTCAAGGAGAGAGCAGCTGCTAGAAGCTAGGTGCAGGAGTTCTTTCGGCAAATGTTTACAGGCCTTTTCTACTTATGTGTTTTGAGATATGTTCTCACTATATTGCCCAGGCTATCCCAAAACTCTGGCCCCCTGCCCCAGCCTCTTCTGTGCTGGAATTACAGGTATACACCACCATACCCTGAATAATTTTCACACAATGAAATAAATTTAGTTCATGTATAGGGTTCCCAGTCTGTGCCAAGCACTGTTGTACCCAGACACATAGACAACCAGATGTACTACAAATGGGGAGACTAGAAATAAACGGTGGTGGGTTTGTTGTTGTTGTGTGCTTGTTTGTTTTGTTTTCTAAGACAGGTTTGTTTTCTCTGTGTAGCCCTGGCTGTCCTAGAACTCACTCTGTTGTCTAGGCTGACCTTGAACTCAGAGATCCTCTTTGCCTCTGCCTCTCTGAGTGCTGGAATTAAAGCCCTGTGCCACCACACCTGGGGAAATGAATGTGTTTGTCAATGGTAGCGCTATCAAGGCACAAAACCAGGTTTGGGCATAGTATCGCATGCCCATGGTCCCCAGCACTTGAGAGGTGAGGTATCATGGCTTCTAGGCCAGCTTCAGCTACTTGATGAGTTTTAGGCTAGACTAGGCAACTTAACAAGACCCTGTCTCCAGGCAGGTAGATAGAGCAGATAAATCAGTAGCTGTGTAGCTCAGTGTCCAAGTGCTTCCTTAGCATGCAGTGTATGGGGTTTATATACTCCCCAGGACTGTAATGAGAAGGGAGGTCAGGGAGGGGCAATGACACTGACTAAACAAGGCATGACACTAGAGCACAACCTAGACCTCCTGATTGTAAATCGTGCGGTACTGATAGTTTACAGTAAAGAAGCAGAGAGGAGGTGTCAGAGGGTGGCACCCAGTCCGAGAGAGGAGGAGCCAGCCATGCAGAGGGAGGAAGGGGATGCTTGGCAGAGAGCACAGCATGTGACAGACACGGTTATCAGAATGGCTTGGCTGTGGCAAAGAGCAGACATGGCATGGGCCTCCAGTTGCTTGAATTTGGTGAAAACATGGTGGCTCCTGCCTTTAATTCCAGCATGTGGATTGAAGTGACAGGATAATCTCCAGGTTTGAGGCCATCTTGGGCTACACAGTGAGACCTTTTCTTAGGAAGGAAGGAAGGAAGGAAGGAAGGAAGGAAGGAAGGAAGGAAGGAAGGAAGGAAGGAAGGGAAGGAAGGAAGGGAAAGAAAGGAAGGAAAGGAAAGGAAAGGAAAGGGGAAAGGAAAAAGGAAAAAGGAAAGGGAAGAGGGAGATTCATGCTTTCAAAGACTGTATTGTCGTCAGACCTAGAGGTGTCTGAAGGCAAAGCCTGGAGGTTCCTAACTCTGGTCTTGTGACCATGTGCGGGGAGAGGTTCAGCTTCTCACTGTCGCTAGCCTTCACAGGGCCTCTTCCAGGTTTCATACCACAGGGAAGACCGGTTCCTATTAGCAGGCTGTTACTTTCCAGCCAAGAATGTGGTTGTTTTCACCCCGAAGCTGGCCCAGTCAATGGAGCGTAGCCCACTTTCTCCATCCCAGCAAGCTGCTAGGCCTTACCGTGCTTGGTGGTAGTGTAGGGATCTTAGTGGGGAACAGTGGCTGAGTCAGCAGAGCCTGGAGGAGTCAGACCACGGCTTCAGCTCTGGCCTCACTGGGCACTGTCTCACGACTTTAGCCGAGTGGCCTCTGCACCTAGCCTTGGCCTTTCATCTGCGGACTGGGCCCACCATTCTGTGCTTAGAAACACATACCGGGCTTGTTGTCATAGACAGTGAGATGGGTTTCTTTCTTCTAGTTTCTTGTCAACAGCTAAGTCACTTGGAATGGATCCTCAGCTCCCCACACCAGCCCTGCTTCAGTCTGGGAACTTGGCATCTGTCTGGGCGCTTGCTTCAGTTGCCAGAAAGCAGCCCTGCTTCTGGGGGGCAGGTTACTTGATGCCAGGAAGCTAATTATCGGCAAGATATTTGTTGACAGAGACGGGGACTGAGTGGAGTCTCCGCAGTGGGAACTGCCTGCTTCTCTTTCTCCACCCTGGCGGGTGGCCGCTTGCTGGAGCAAGTTAGGTAGAGACCGCTGAAACCTGGGCCTAGCCTGCTTCCACTTGGCTGTCACTCTGGCCTGTGTTAGGGACCTGAGGCCTGGACAGAATTTTTTTTTTTCAAAGCTTCTTATAACTTTAGGCTTTCTAGTGGCCTGAGAGTTACCCGAGGACTTGTTGCAGTACAGGTTTTAATTAATGAGGGTTGAGGAAGGACAGCTCTGAGAGTCTAGACGTCTGATGTGTATGTAGAATCTTGGGCAAAAATCTGCATTTTCGTTCATCTTCTAGTTATTAGAATTTCACAGACAGAACCACGGTTTTAGCCTTAGTGTACTGTGGGTCTTTGGTGTCAGATTCTTGGTTGTGAGAATGACCCAATGCATTGTGGGATGATGGTTAGAACACCCTGGTCTCCATTTACTGGGTGCCAGCTACAAGTTCCTCCCACTTCCGTAGAGGCCATGAGAAATGTCTCCAATTGTGCTCTGGAATGGGGTAGCAAAGTAGCCTCTAATGAGAACCAGTGGCCTCATGCCTTCAAACTTCACTGTACCCAGGACCTCCCAGGCCAGCTGGACACTCAAAGTGATGTCCCTGTACCCTCAATCTCAGCTACTTGGTTCTAGGGAGTCTCTTGGTAGCCTCCTGATGGGTCCTTTGTTCCCTGTGTTAGTGAGTGTAGCCTAGTCAAGCAAGAGAAGTATCAGACATTGTGCTGGGTATTCATACTGGGATAGTAGGAAGCGGTGTGAGGTCACCCAAGATAGCCCTTTAATAATAGCATTCTAGGCGTGATGTAGCTTCTCTTCTGGCCATTGTCACCCACTTTTCCATGTTATCTCCCTATCTTTCTCTTCTACAAGTCCTGCCCCTCTAAGTCTCCCCTGCTCTGTGGAACGGGCCTCACTGTGTCTGTAGAGCCACCCCTAACAGCCTGTGCTCCCTCTGCATGGCCAGGAGTGTCTGAGCCCCTGAGTTCCATCATGTTCCTCCCTGGTCCAAAACCTGTGGTTGGCTCACTGTCATCACTGCCCTTTGCATGGCTCATAAGCACCCCTCCCTCCCCCGTTCATCTTCTCTTACCTCCACCCCCCTGGGTGGTCTTATCTTCTTTCCTATCCTGCATGGGCAGCTTGGCTCTTTGGGGCCATGTGCTGGCTTCCTCCCATCCACGACCCTGCTCTCAGATGGTTTCTTGTCCATCCCTTTCCTCCTCCTTGGGTCTGTGTAAAGACGGTGCCTCTAGTGAGGCCTCTGTTAGTCTAGCCATGATCCCAGATAAAAGCTAAGTTTGATATCTCCCCTCCTCAGAGGTCTTCCCCTTTAGACAGAGACTATACTTTACCTGTAGTTGCTATTTGTGTTTGCTGAAAGTTAAAGGGCAGGAAGGAGGGTGGGCCTTAATCATTGATATCCATTGTGTCTGCCCCGTGAAGTCCTCCATGCCTCCCACACACCAAACAGACCCTGCTTAAGTTCAGTGTTGCAGACTAGAAAGCTGGTGTTCTGGTGGGACATGTCTCAGCCTAAGGTCTCCCATGGAATTGGGGCATTCCATCACATGGAATTTAGATAGTTCACTAACTTGACACCTTGCACTGCTGGTTCAGAGATGACATGTCCACACTGGTCCTGGAGCCCCCACCTGTCCAGTGGGATTGCTAGAGCTTTCCTGAGACAGCCCCTGTAGGAGGGGTAGATGGGATTCACTGCTGTGTTAGTTGGTACAGCTCAGAAAGGCAATGACATGAGCCCCACTCCCATCCCTGGCCTTCGTAAGGCCTGCTGGTGCCTGAAGAGCCACAGGTTGGCCTAGGGCTCTCAAAGGTAGACCTGAGGAAACAACTTCTTAGGCATGCCTTTACCAGGATTCCAAGGAATGTCAGCTTGTGTTTCTGAGCCACCGTAGATGGATTTCCAAGTCATTTCAGACCCGTGTCTTACTCTGTGGCGGCGGGGGGAGCAGTTGCCTGGGGTGCAGATGGAAAGCCAGAGGCCCAGCTGTGGTAAGTGTTATTGTTAACCACCCAGGATCTTCATCCATTCACTCTTTACTAAGTGTCTGTCTATATGGGGCGGGTACAGCTCTTGGATGGCAGAGGGGAAGCAGCAGCTGGGAGGAGATAGCTGGCTTCCCTGGGCAGGCATTACGCTGGTCTGCCTGCTGTGGGAGCCTAGGGCTTTGCCGTTGTGGGATCCTCTTCCTGGCCACGATGGACGTGGATAAACTCCCAAACAGCTGGATAATTGCCAGTGGATGCCACTGTCATTGCTGCCCAGCAGGATGACAAGAGCCCTATCTTAACTCCAGGTGGATATGCCCTGTGTGTCAGCATGCCAGCATGCTGCTTCCTGAAGACCTGCAGCTAGCTGCTGGAAGATTCGAGCATCTTAGAGGACCGATAGACCCCTGTCATAGAGTGTAACTGCTTCATTGGGCTGCTAGAACTCACAGTAGCCAATACTGGTTCTGATTTAATCCCTGTAACAACTCTACTGACCTTGCTATATTGACCCCTTTCCCAGATGAGGAAACTGAGGCAAAGAGAGGAGAAAGAACTTGTCTAGTGACCCACAGCTAGTAAATGACAAAACTGAGATTTGAACATGGGCCATCTGGATTAAAAGAGTGTATGTGTGTGTGTTTGTGTGTGTTTGTTGGGGTATGTGTTGGGATGTTTCATGTAGCCCACGCTGATCTGAAACTGGCTATGTATCTAAGGAAGACCTTGATGAACAAGGCTTCCCCCACTGAGTTCTGAAGACCCCAAGCCTGAGGTGTGTACCTCTGAAGAGTAAAAGTCAGGGCTTGACGAACTCAGGCAAGAACCCCAATTGAGCTACACCCCAACCCTCAAAGTCTCCACTCTGTGGCTTCAGGACAGTTGGGCAGAGCCATGCCAGTCAGTCACGTCAGTCTGGGGACAGAGGAAGGTCCTATCCTACTGGCATGGGATCCTGGGAAGGTTCAGATATTCCAAGCCTAGAGAAACACTTCTGCTCACCCCCAAGGATAAAGCTCTCCCTGGTCAGCTGCTGCCACTGGGAAGCCCTGGCCTGGATCCTGAGTGTGTATCCTGTAGCCCATGTAGAATGGTGGTCTCTGGGATGGGGCACCTGCTGCCTGTAGTTTGCTCTGTAGACTTGAAAGAGACTTCTGAGGCTCGGTGCAGAAGTGACCCTCTGTCACTCCTTAGCTTTGGAGAGCAGTCTCTCAGTATCTTGCTAGGGACAAGGTACAGAAGAGGGGCTTTTGGTGAACCTGGGTTTGGGCTGCTGGAGCCTGCAAGTTGGTAGCTTTGGAGTTACATGCCAGGCAACAATATTCTGGCTCCACGTGTGCTGGAGCTGTGGCTGTGTATGGGTGACTTCACTACCCTGAGCCTCGGGCTCTTCATTTTAAAGGCTTCATTGGGTTGTTTGGGTGGGAGCAGGGAGCAGGCAGTCTGAGGTCAGCCCAGAGCTTAATACTCAGCACTCAGTGCCTTGAAAGGTTGTTTGCAGAGGTAGCATCACCAAGTGGGTGAGGGCAAGGCCTCTGGAACCACCACTCCCAGTCCTGGGGCCTCTCTCGGGTGAGTGGCTTTACCTTTAGGGCTGTATTTCCTCATCCCTAAGCCAGGAAAGTAACGTCCCTACCCACGAAGACTCTGTGAGCGCCCTGTGAGTGAGTCGGAGAAGCATGAGCCATCGGATCTAATCACCGCTTCAGAACGTGGGCCCAAAGCCCAGCAGTCAGGGAGGAGACAGTGGGTATGGAGCATGTGTTAGGAGTTAGTTTTAGAAAGCCATCTTAGCTGTGAGAGATAGCATGTGGGTCCACTAGGAAACTTCCTTCTCTCCAGAAAGTTGGCCTTTGAGGACTGAATAATGTGACTTGCAATGAGGAGGCTGGACAGAAAAGGGAGCCTTCCCCAAGCCTGCTCCTCCCCAGGGTAATTGGAGGTGGTGTTTGAGTAAACACTCGGTGCTTTAATAGCCACCGGTTTATTTTCATCCGTAACAGGAAAAGAATTTAAACAGTGTAGCAAAGCCTCGCAGGGCTCTGGGTGGGGCTGATGTTGGGTTTGACGCTGAAAATAAAGCAAGGCTAGTTAGAACAGAGTGCGGAAGTAAGTACGGGCCAGGGCCTGAGCAGGGTGAGCACTGGCCACAGGGAAGTCGGGCGGGCGGTGGAGGAGGGGGAGGGCGGGTCCGGCTAGGTGCACTCTTGTGCTTTTAAGTTCTGCAAAAGCTGCAGCTTGCTCTGGAGGCTGCTGACTTCTCCTTGCACCTCCTCCTTGGTTCTCAAGTGCCACTGAAGGCCTGATGACAGCCACTCAGAGTGGAGCCACATCCCAGCAGCTGCAGTTCCTCCAGGGGAGGCGGTGGGGGGTGGTGAAGTGGACAGTGTTTGCTGCCAGCACCTTGTGCCCTACAGTGGTCTGGAAGCAAGACCTTGGGCAGCTGCTTGTGAGAGCTCTAAGAACGAGCCGGTGTTGAGTGTGTGAGTGCAGTAAGTGCTTCCTGGCTGGATGGTGGTGAGTCTTCACTCGGTGAGGCTGTCTCCCTGGGACACCTCGGGCTGCAGGTCACAGGATACCTGGTGAATCTGGGCCAAGTGGCAGAGATGACTTACTGTCATTTCAAACAGCCTGGAGAAGACAAACCTAACTGTCAATGCAGAGGCTCCTTGGCTCATCCATTGACTGTCACGTGGTCTTAAAACAATCGTCACACTGTACGTACAACATCCCAAGCAGAAGGATATGTGAATCCACAGACACCTGTAGCCCTAGCTGAGCTTTTTACATCTCTTTGTCCATAAAGGAGTCAATAGCTGCCCCTAGCTACAGTAGGGGTCCTGGAAGTGCACATAATGTCCAGTGCAAGACAAATAGAGAAGGGCTGGGAATGGCCTTTAGCTGCATAGGCAGCTAGCTGTCTGCTGTGGCTGCTGTTTCCTCCGCAGAATCAAGGGTTACAAGTGTCTTAGTTACTTATCTATTGCTGCGAAGAGATACCTCAACCTACATAACTTATGCAAGAGGACATTTAAATAGGGATTGACTTTACAGTTTCAGAGGGTGAGTCTGTCATGTGTGTGAGTCCACCACACACCCCCATCATGGTGGGGAGTGTGCCCACAGGCAGGCCCAGAACTGGAGAGGAAGCTGAGAGCTCACATGTTGGGACAACCACTATGAGGCCTAGAGACAGAGCTAACTGAAAAGGGTGCAGCTTTTCAAACCTCAAAGCCCTGTCACACACCTCCTTCAACAAAGCCACACCTCCCAATCCTTCCGAAACAATTCCACCAGTAGGGAACCATACATTCAGATGGGGGCCATTCTCATTTAAATCACCTCAGGAAAGAAGGGAAAATGGCTTGCCAGGATCCAAAGAGCTTAGAGCACCCAGAGAAGGTGGAACCCATAGGTTTTTGCCTGCAGAGCCTATAGTCTCCTGTATCCTGTAGATACCACTTCCCCAGCAGGCTCAGACACCCAGATGGCCATAACACAGGTTGATAAGTCTGAGTTGTGTGTGGAGCAGTGAAGAGAGGTGGATTCTGCCTGGGCCAGCTGGGAGAGCTGAGAGGAGTGATGGCTGAACTCTGAAACAAAGCCCGAGCTCTGCCAGGTTCGTGGGAAAGTGGATTGGGACAGTGTGGGCTGGGAGCTAGTCACGGCTCTTGAGGATTGCCTTTTCTTATATAGTCAGGAAGTCTGGAGGAGTAGAGCCTCTGTGGGCTTGGGTGGGTGTGTCCATTCCATGTCATAGGTCCCCCACACTTGTCACAGGCTCTGCTCCAGCCATGGTGCCCTCAGTGCAACAACAAGCAGGATCCAGGTACAGAGCCCCTTGATTGTTACCCTAATAGAAAGAGGATTTATAGTTTCCAGACACTGAAATTTGGGGTGATTGAAGGTTGTTGAGATTGCACCCTATGACTCTATGACTGAGCCCCGCCCCAACCCTGTTTATGCTAATGGAGAACAGCATGCAGCTTTGGGACATGTGTACACTGTGGGGTGGCTCAATCTATTTAACACGTACATTACTTCACATTATTGTTTTCTGTGTTATAAGAATGCCTAAAATCTACTTTGAACAATTTTCAAGCCTACGCTACATCATTTTTAGCTGTGGTCCCCATGATATCCAGCTACATCCTCTGAACTTGTTCCTCCTGTGTAACTAAAGCTTGGTAGCCTTTGCCCAGCGTCTCCACGTCCCCAGCTCCTTTATTGAAACAGTCTTACCACATATCCCTGAACTGACTCTGTAGACCAGGCTGGCCCCAAACTCAAAGAGTTTGGCCTCTGGTAAGACTAAAGATAATTCCTCCATGCTCGGTACCCACTCCATTTTATAGCAACTCCAAGGAATAGGGCTGCCTAGCTACAGAGGGGAAGCAGGGGGGATGAAGGGGCCGGGCACACTATATGCTCTATAGCTGCTTGTGGTATGGCGTCATCATTTTCTACACTTGAGTTTCCTCTAAGCAGCTGTGGAGATGTAACTGTCACTGCCTCCTCATACCTCAGGTTTGGGAGGGTTCCCCTCTGCAGACATTCACTACCAGAGTCAGGGGCCCAGGAGCTTGTAGTTATGCTCTGATTGGCAGGCCTCACTTGGCATCAGTGCCAGCACCTGCTTCAGGTCAAGCCCAGGCTCAGGTGTGGAAGAGCTGGGTAACCCTGGGCACTGCCAGGCATGTGGTAGACTTCAGAGGACTTTCTCTGATGGGTACAGGCGCAGAAGATCTGAGTCAGGACAGCTCAGAGCCTGCTGAGCTTTCTTTGGATTTGTGTTGCAAGGAGGCCTTCTGGAAAGTCAAGGATAGCTCTATCTCAGGCACCAAGGTGCCCTACTACCCCACTCTGGGGTCTGTCAAGCCTGCGTCTGAGTGCTTGCTCATACTCACTGTGCTGGAGACCAGCGCCAGCCTCACACCACAATGCCCACAGTGTACCTGTGCCCCACCCTCCCTACCAGCCCTCTCCCCTTTCTCTCTCCCTGGCCTACCCTTTATTTTGTTTTATGTTTTGAAGGAGTTGCTGTGTAGCTTACACTGGCCTCAGGCTTGCTGCAGTTCTCCGGCTTCAACTATTCCGGTGCTGGGACTCCAGGTGTATGCCACCATGCCCAATCCAAAATGCCCATATTCTTCAGAGTGCAAACTGGAGTGCATAATTTTGGAGCGACATCATGTCTGGGACTTGTCTTAATAAGCATTTCAGGCCAATCATGGTGGTGTACTCCCTTAATCCCAGCACTCAGAAGGCAGAGGCAGGTGGATCTCCAGGGGTTTGAGGCCAGCCTGGTCTACAGACTGAGTTCCAGGACAGCCAGTTACACAGAGAAATCATGTCTAAAACAGTATTTCAGTATCAGGAGAAATGGGAGAAACTGAAGCAAATGTCACAGTCTTGACAGCTGTTAAGTTGGGGTTTGAGTACATGGGTGTTTATTATGCCTTTTCTTAATTCTTTGGAATGTTAACAAAACAGGAGGGAGACAGACAGACAGACAGATAGACAGACAGAAAAGCAGAAAGAGACAGAGGAAGACAGAGACTGAATGAGAATGCATGGTTGTGAGAAGTTATACAAAAGTAGTTTGGGCTGTCATTGTCAGGCACTGTCCTGTCTGTGACAGTGTGGACCTGTGGTTCCCCTGGGTTTCGACTCTTTGGCTCAGCATTTGGTATGATCTTAGTTTTCCCTCCAAAGTTTTGATTTCTCATCTCTTCCTGATAGGGAGGTGAGACAAAACTCCCCGGTGGTTAATTTCCAGGATTCTTCTCACTGGTAGGTCTGATTTCCCAGTGAGCCCGTGGAAGCCACAGTGTGCCTTCCCGCAAAGATCTGTGTGACGTGGCAAGAACAACTGACTGAGCCTCTGTGGGGGCTTGACCAGGCCCCTGCCTCTGTCACGCTCTGAACACACATGAGCAGTCCTCAGTGTCTGTACACTCATAGCCATCGGCCTCTCCTCAGTCTCCTGGGCAAGGATTAGTGGCTGTGAGCCACCCAGCTCCCATCCTCTGCCTTCTCTTCTCCCCCATGCTTTGGAAGGTAGCCGAGGCCCAGTCCCATCTGGTCCTGGGTGTGTCCCGGGCAGCAGAGGGTGACCCACCCAGGATCTGCCCTTTGGTCTGTGCAGTCAGGTCATCGCTTAGGAATTTTTCCCCAGCAGCCTGCAGAAGACCCACATGTGCCTGTGGTCAGCTGCAGCTTCCGGCTGTCTCACTTTGCTGAATCCCAGCAATCTCTCATTTCCTTTAGGAAACAGAGTGAGTCGCAGAGAAGGGTGAATAGTCATGATGCAACTCTTGGCAACCTGGCCCTGAAGCTTGTCACTGATGTCCTAACTGCAGGGTCATCTGCACTCTAGAGCAGGGGAAAGAGAGAACACGGTGCCAGGTATCCTGGGTTCAAGTCCCTACATCACCACTTAATTGTCATGTGACATTAGGAAAGTCACTAGATCTCTTTGTGCCTCAAATCTTTGTCCATAAAATGATAGCCATGCTCACCTCCTGAGATAATAAGGGTTAATTAAATAACCACTGTAAAGTTCTAAACTTCACCTCTTTTAAGCCAGACGTGGTGGCTCATGTAGTTTTAGTATTCTGGAGGCTGAAATAGGAAGGAGAGGTATCGCGAGTTCAAGGCCATCCTGAGCTATTTACTCGAGGACATTCTAGGACAACCTGTGCTACAGATTAAGACTCTATCTCAAAAACAGTACATGCACCTCAATCCCATCCCCAAAATAAAGAAAAGAAGCAGCCTTGACCTTTCAAAAAAAAAAAAAAGAAAGTTGCACAATTAACATAGTCCGTCACAAGTATTGTATCTGACTGGTTGTGTGCATTTAGCCTGTACTAAGAGCTGTGATGGACGCAGAGGCTCTGGGAAGGAAGCTTCACCCTCCTTCAGAGTCTCCCATTTGGAGAAATAGGTTTAATATTTATCACCATTTAAAGACATAAACACATAATTTTGATTTTTTTTTCCCCCCAGCATGTTTTCATCGTGTATTCAAATGCTATTTTTCACTTCTTTAAGATCTCCTGGGAAAGCCTGGGTGAAAGACTTTTAAAAAGAGAGCATGTCTGCTGCTTCCTCAGGGGAAAACTGGAAGGCAGTGAGCTACTGTCTTTACAGTGCTTGCCTTCAGCGGGAGGTTATGAGTACATTTCTTTCTTCTCAGACTTCCGGAGATGCATATAGGATGCACATTCACACGGCTGTGCAGGCTTGTTGTCACAGGCTGACATCAAACTTGGTGTAACCAAGGGTGACCTTGGACCTCTGCTCTTCCTGCCTCCACCTCTTAAGTTCTGGAATGGCAAGTGTGTGTCTCACTGGAACTTTGTGTTGTTTTGAGGTCTGCCTCTGTTGCCCAGGCTGGCCCTGAACTCTACTTGATCCTCAAGCCTCAGCCTCCTGAGTGTGAGGTTAGAGGCATGAACCACTGTGCCCAGCAGGAAACCTGTTTGAAAAGGCAAGAAACAGGTTGAGAAGATGGCTGGGTTGGTGAAGTTCTTGTCACACATAGAGGTCTAACCTCAGGTTCTCAGCATGTGTGTAAATTGCTCAGTGACACCCCTGGATCCCCATGCCGGTGTTCACTGGGAATGACATGACAAGGTTGTCATCTGTTCTGCATTGCATGCACACCCACACACGTGCACTAGTACACAAGGTAAAAGGCAGGTGTGCTGTGGCATGTGAAGTGGTTAGTGACAGTTTCACCGAGTATAACTCAGTTTCCTGTCCAGTCTCCTCCAGGGGTTATTACTGCCTCTCACCAGGTATATAACATCGTCCCTCAGAAGTTCCTTATGTAAAAGATCACCCGTGGCATACATCCTTGCTCTTGATAGGGCAGAGCTCTAGAATTGTGTGTGTGATACACCTGTTGGGCGTTTTAGTCAGTTAATTATTATTGTGATAAAATAACATCAATCTTGCCACCTTAAATGTAGTTTGATTATGAGTATTCTACAACATACATTTGTGTATAAGCATTTGTGTGCATACATATTTATTCATACAAAGCTGTTCCCCTTAGATGTGTACAAAATATAAGGTAACCTAGCACTCAGGAATATAATTTTCAGATACTATATCCCATTGTATTACTTGATAAATAAATGTAATTGCACCAGATGACTGTTTTAACTATTTTAACCGTGCTGTTTAGTTGCAGTAAGTATATTCATATTGTTGCCCAGTTGCTGGCACATACTTCTAAAGAGTAATTTCCATCTTGCCAAGCTGGACTTGGTACCCTATAAACAGTAGTTTCTCAGGCTCCCAGCAACTGCTGTCCTTCCCTTCTGTCAGCATGGAACTGAGCACTCTACATGCACACACTGAGGGCATGGTGTGGTATTTGTCCCTTTGTGCCTGCCATACTTCATGTAGTGATGTCATCAGGTTTACTATGACATGGCACGTGTCAGTTTCCTTCCTTTGTAATCTGTGGATGGACACTTGCCCCTTGACTCTAGTGAATAAGCAGCATGACCGTATGCTGAGTCTCTGCTTGAGTTCTTTCTGTTTCGCTTTGTTTTGAGATGACCCCAGATTCTCTGTGTAGCAAAGATGCCCTTGATGCTTCTGCCTTCTGTGCCACCGCACCCAGTTCCCCACTTTTATCTCTGGGGTTACATGCACAGCAATGAGACTGCTGGATTGATTTAGTTCTCCAGTTAATTTTGTGGGGACTGCCACCCCATTCTCACAACGCTGCCCTGCTGGCATCCATGCTAGCAGGACACAGGGAGTTAGCATCTCCAGTTCTTTGTTGATGGGTTCAGCTCTCACACCGGATCTCGATGCATTCTGAGTTACATTTTGCATCTAGTGTAGGATAAGGTTTCACCTTCATTCTAGGGGTTCGGGTTTCCGTTTCTCCCCAACGGCACTTGTTGAAAATGACGTGGTGGTTGCCTTCACCACTGTAGCAAGCATTCTGTCCCCGGCCGCACTCATTCTCCGTTTAGAATGAGTTGGTGATACGAATAACAGTAAATGAGAGCAAGACGGTTCCTTTTCGGCTGGACACTTCTTCCAGGCCAGGACTGATAAGCAAGGCAGACAGTCTGGAGGAAAATACCAGAAACATGCATCCGTCTGCATAAGTGTTCAGACAGTGAGTGGGTTTTTTGAACTGTAGAACAAGAGGCTCACAGAGGCTGCCCAAGGAACTGTAGCATTAGTATCAAAGTCCGAGTGCAAACAGGAAGAAGGAATGCTTCGTCCATCTCTCAATAAGCCTCACCCCTGAACGCTTGCAGCTGTGGTCAGGGATCTCCAGATGGGCGTTGCCATGGAAGCATCCTCCACCTCTCACTTCCTGACTGAGTTTATTTGCGAGTTTCCCATGCTAGTGCCAGTTCCCAGCTGTAAATACAGACGTGGCGGGGTCCCTTTTTCCTGCTGCCTTGTAGCTTCTGAAGGGCGGATGTGGCTAGGATCCAGCCTGGGGCAGTTGTAGAACCTGCCATGTCACAGTGTCTCTCCCGTCCCAGCATGCTCTCTTTTGTCTCCTCAGAACAGTGCCAGCAAGCCTCAGCCTGTGCTTGGAAACACAGGAGTCCAGCTTGTGTCTGATGGAGACATGAGCTCATAAGAGCTTCCTCTACCACCCGACTCTTGGGGAAGCCAACGGCGGTCTTTTCATTCAGACCCCCCACCAAGGCTGATTTGTTACCCTTCTGGCGGAAACTGGGCTTACTGTTCTTGGCCATGGAGAAGAAAGGGCTCTCTGACCTAAACAAAGGAACTGCCACCAAGATGAGGGAGGCCGGTGGCTCCCTGCTCCCTGGGACTGAAACCGTGTAGCTCCTTCTCCATGTTGTAGAATAACTCTGCTCTGCTAACCAGCATCGTCCAGGGTCTTCACACAGGACGGCTGTGGAGGCTTCAGGCAGCACAGTCTCAGGTGCCCATCATGATCTATGCTAAAACATTGTGTGGCACACACATGACTGAGCTCAAGTGTGCTCAGGCATCTTTACTTTTTAATCCTTTTAACAATGTGATCAAGTGTTTATAATGTCCCTGTTTTACAGCTGGGGAAGCTGCAGCAGGGGGTAAGCTAAGTTGCTGGCCGGATTTCTCACGGCAGCCATTTAGGCCAAAGGAGAGGATTGAGCCAGAGGATGCAGATGTGGTCAGAGAACCAAAGCTGGACCTCAGAAAGGTCTGTGGACCAGGTAGTTACAAATAACAAATTGATGGGGGCTAGGGTGGGCTTCCTTTCCCACAAACCCCAGAGGCGGAGTCAGTATCTGTGATGGTTAGGCAGGAGGGCGGGACTGTTCCCAGTGACCTACTTCATTTCTGCGCCTTCATTGGTTCAGAGGAACCAATTGATTTCAGCATCACCTTCCACCTTGGCCTCCCCAGAGGCTGGAGGTCAAGCTGCCAGCAGTAATTGAAGACGTATGACCCCGTCCCTGTCCTAAAGAGAGGGAAGGTTAGTTACCTCTCAGCCATGATGCCAAGCTGCGGAGCTCCTCTCTGGTGGGATACAGCTTGGTGATAGGGCTTTCCTAGAAACAATCGCGGTAACTAGAGGGGTGGGACTGTGAAAATAGAGCAACCACTCCTGTCCTGAACCCAGATGCTGGGGCACACTCCCCCACCCCCAAATGCCTCGGGATCAGAATGTGAATGTGCTCCTGGGGTGCTCTTCCTCACGGAGCCCTCCCCACTCACTCTGTCACCTTGGAAGGCTTTCTTCCCGCCTCTCCTGGCACTTCGGGGGAGGCCCGGCTGCGTGCCTTCCACCAGCCTTCCAGAGTCATTCTCAGACGGTACCCAGAATAACCTGAGGAACAGAGGTGTCTCTCTGTGGACAGCCCAGGGCCAGAGTGAGCTCTAGTCAGGCCTGGTTGAAATGAATGCTTCCCATTGAGGGCATAGTCCCTGACTTCTCCTGTAGGCTTGCCTACTCTGTTCTCTTCATAGGTCCCGTGTTCTAGGATCATGTAAGCAGTACTCTGAAGGACAGAGGCTGGTTGCACTTGTTGACTGCAGTCAGCCTACAGCTTTGTTTCACAGCTCCTCTGCTCCAGGCTGAGAGTGACCCATTCATTTCCCAGATTCCAGAAGCAGCCTCTTTTGGGCAGGTGGCTGCCTGCCGCCCATCCTAGCATAGACCTGTAGGTCTCTCTGCACCCTGCCCTCTGGCTTCCTGATCCTCTGCTGTCCTATGCGTGACTTCTACTTTCTGTTCCTGGGCCAGTCTTTTTTGCCCATGTGTCCTCCCTCTCTTAGTCCTCAGACCAGGCTAATGCCAACTCCTCCTGCATATTCCCTCACACATCACCCCAAAGGGCCTGCTCCCCTCCCCTGGCAGCCCAGCCTCCTCTCTGAGCTATGAAACCTGCATAGTCAGGAGGGCCTCACCCCTGTACTGTCAGTTCCATAAAGGCAGCGACCAAGCCTCTTTGGTGAATGACATAACTGTCCCATGAAATGTGCCTTACTTTTACTTACTTTTAAACGTGGACATGGGAAGAACTGATGTGATCACAAAGATTGAATACCCCTTTAAAAGTGGTTTGTTTATTGTGGCACCTGGGTTGAATACAGAGCCTTGAGCATGCTAGGTAAAGCTAACCACGGAGCTGTATCTGAGCCCCCAAGGTCAAGGATTTTTTTATCCAGAGAGCTTGAGACCAGAAGTGTTATAGATTTGGGGAAATCTGCATATATGTGAGCTATCTTCTGAGTGGAAACCAAGTGTAAACACCGAATTCACTTCTGTTTGAAATATCTCTTTATCCAAATAACCCTGAAGTCGTTTTATGTATCATTGTAAGCACGCCAGTTTTGACTGCGACTTCAGGTCAGGCATTGGATTGTTCACATGTGTCTTTCTCAGCACTTTTTTGGGTTTGGAGAATTTTTGGATTAGGGGTGATCTTGTCACTTACAGTCACATAATAAAAACATTTACCTTTATGAATTTCCTTTTCCTTTGCTTGCTTTTTATGTTTCTCAGCCTTTGGGTTGCAACCCTTTGGGGATCGAATGATGCTTTCACAGGGGTTGCCTAAGACCATGGGGAAACATAGACACTTAAATTATGATTCATAACAGCAGCAAAATTACAGTTATGAGGTAGCAATGAAAATAATTTTATGGCTAGGGATCACCACAGGATGAGGAGCTGTATTAAAGGGTCACAGCTCTGAGGAACCTCCATGCCGTCCCTCCAGCTCCTGTTTCTGTTCTTCTGGGTCAGTGCCTTGCACTGACTCAGATACAGGCTGACCTCAGATCTGTACTGATCCCTCCTGAGCGCTGGCCACCTTCTGGTTTGACTTCATTATTCCTACCCCTGCCGCCGTGCTTGTCATGTGAATGGACACATGTGGCAACCAGAGGACAGCTTTGTGGAGTCAGTTCTGTCCTTTTACAAGGGTTCTGGAGATCAAACTCAGGTCACTAGGCTTAGGTGGCAAGCACCCTTAGCTGCTGTGCCATCTTGCCAGGCCATAGTTACCTTGGGAATGGCTAACTCCCAGTACTGGAGCTTTTCATACAACACCTTCAGGTCATTCCCACTCACCAGCGCACGTGCCGAGGGTCCTTATGTGTGGAGCACTGAGTGACAGCTGCGGTGTGACCGTGCTGACTGGCATCATTCTGTTAGAGCCACACAGCCGGCCACAAAGAGCAATAGATTCTGTCCCCGCCTGACAGCTGAGGAAAGGGGAGAGCAGTGTCCTACCAGCCCCGTCCCGCTGCTCTCTTTTCTCCCTTCAGTGGTGGTGACACAGCCTTAGATAGTGTCTGTCATTTGGCCAAGGCACACATCTAAGTCACTAGTAGAGCCTCCAGAATCAAGACCCAACCATCATGCATTTTTGGTTGGCTCCGAGTTGAAGACCAGCTTGTTGTGTATGTGTGCATGTATATTTGTACCAGAGTTGTGTGATTCCAATTGTTTGTTGAGCAGCTAATATTTTCAAGCATTGATAATTAAAGTCTGCGGAGTTTTTATATTTTCTTGTATTTTCTGTAGTGCCGGGGAACAAACCCAAGGCCTTGTGAATGTAGGCAAGTGCTTTACTACCAAGGTGTGTATCCCTAGCCCCCCTCAATGGTAGAATATAGGGAAGTGTTGTACAGCTTACACTGGAAACTGAACCATGGCTGACGGGAATGGGGGAAGTAAAACGTGGGGAGAAGAGGGGAAGAGAGAGCCAGCAAACACCACTGGGTGGGTGAGTTATCTGGAAGAACAACTCACACACAAAACCAGTAACCATGACTGTCTCTAGTCCGCACCATTCCATTGGTGGATTCCAGGTAGGGCTCTACCACTTAGCCACGCCCCCAGCCCAACACAGTTTTATATCACTTCAGGGTTGATGGAGAAAAATCTGAGGTTTTAGGTGATTTTATCATTGTGTGAACACAGACTTGATATCAAAGGCTGACATTATTAGGTGATGTGGTTTTAAAGGGTCCGTTGTACACTTGGTTCTTCATTGCCACGTCAGTATACAGCATCTGACTGACTGTATAGTGTGGAGAGTCACCCTCCCATCCCTGTCTGCCAGCTGCCCAAGCTTGTCTTCCACATCTACCGGTTTTGTGTGTGGGTTGTTCTTCCAGATACTCACCCCACCCAACAGTGTTTGCTGGCTCTCTCCTCTCCATGACACATTTTCCTTCCCACCATTCCCATCAGCCGAGGTTCTGTTTCTAGCATTTCTGCCATCCCAAATCAGACCTTGGAATTTCTGTCCTTAAAATCATCTCTTCCTGACATCCTGAACTCACTCCTTACCTCTTCCCAGCCTTGTCTCCCCATCTCATTAGCCGCTCACAGCGTGTGCAGATGTGAGTGGCACCATTGCCAAGTTCTTGAGTGTGTTGCTCAGCGTTCTCTAGAAGAGCAGAACTGAAGGAGTGAACATAGAATCCAGCAATTGCTCAGTCCACAAGGCCGGAGGGCGTGTGCCGGAATCCCAAAGTAGGCTGTAGTGCCAGTAAAGGAATAGACCTGCCAGTGAGAGCGAAAGCGAGCAGGCAGCAGAGCCAGCTTCCTTCTTCCATGTCCTTGACACAGGCTGCCGCTAGCAGGTGTGGCTCAGATTAAGTGGATCTTCTCACCTCGAAGGTCTGGATTAGAAGTGGGTTTTCCCACTTTTAAGAAAACAAGCCCTCATAGATGTGCCCGGCCATTCGGGTTTTCGTTCATTCCAGATGTAGTCAAGTTGACAACCCAGAATAGCCATCGCAGTGGGAATGGAAGGTCAGCAGAGGTCTGTGGACTCCGAGGGAGGGCCTAGAGGGGAGGCACAGCACAGCACAGCAGCAGGAGCAGTGTCCCAGCCCCGTGAGCCACTGACTGAGTAGCCCTTAAACACGCCGCTGTGCCGTCAGCTGAAACACAGATGGAGTAAGAAGTAATCAATGTGGCGCAGGTTCTGAGGGCCTGGGGACACAGGTCACACTGGAGGGGACATGGTCACACTTTATCTCCGAGCCAGGGGAGGAGCACACAAGCCAGCATCAAAGATGGTACCATCAGTCCCTCTGCGTAAAGGACCCTCCTCTTCCCTGTCCCGTCAGTTGTTCCTCTTCTTGAACGGGCCCTCTTTTCCCACCCACTGCAGCAATGTTCGGCTCCCTCAAGCCCCACACTCACTTTACACTGTGCTATGTGTCTGGAGGGTGTGAATGGCTAAGGGGTTTGTTGAGTTCTTACTAGATTTTCCTCTTCTAGGAAAGTCTTGGTTACCATTGTTTATTTTCTGAAAACGTATTGAACACTGCTCTGGGTCCAGCCTAGGCTACGCGATGCCAGGGACAAGGCAGTGGACAGGGAAGCCCCAGAGCATGTCCTCCCAGAACTGGTCATCCATATACAGTGACAGGACTCATGTCCATACACAGTGGCAAACCAGAAAGCTAAAGACTGGGATAGGAGAGGCATGCGGGTAGCATAGGTGCTGTGGGCATCCAGAGGAAGAACACACCCACCAGCCTCACCCACTAGCCTCAGGGACAGTTGCAGCAGCTAAACAAGGGCAGCCTGGTATTCATGTGGGATCCTTAGGGCCAGCCACCTGCCTCTTCCTTAGCGCTTGTCTCTGTCACTCTGCACTCCGCCTGGCCATCCACTGCTGTGCCAGGCTAGGTACTGACGGTGGAAGACTCACATCTCAGGGAAATAGGTCCTAGAGTCAGTCTGGTACCAAGGAAACATAAACTAGTTAGGGAGGTTGCAGTGAGAAAGGGGGAGAGAGAGAGACACAGAAGCATTGAGTACTGACATGAGCGTACTGTCCAGGGAGAGGCTCTGTCTGCCACCCAGTGTCTGTGAAAATAGGACACTATTTTTCTTGGATACTCTTCCACGCCGGGCATGAGAGAAGCACTGCTTACAATCGTGATGAGAAAATATCTTCCCTTCCAGGGGTATGAGAGCAGAAGGCCTGAGCAGGCACCATGGCTTTGTCCGTTGCGGGTGGGAGGGAATCAGATGCTGTCTCTCTGCCTGATGTGACCTGTCACCTCTTTGGCTCAGCAGTGTCACTCTTGGAGATTTTTGCATATAGATATTCCCAAGTGTGGGAAGTGATTATGTCCAAGGTTATTTATTTATTTACTCATTTGAGATAGGGTCTTACTGAGTGGCCCTGGATGATCTGGAAGTCTCTGTATAGATGAAGCTGCTCTCAAACTCACAGAGATGCCTGCCCCTGCCCCCACATGCTAAAATTAAAGCTGTGAGCCACCACACCTAGCTCAAGGCTAATTTATTTTTTTTTTGTTTCTTTGTTTTTTCATTTTACAGCACGCTTGTTACAGGATGGGAAGTGGGGCCAGGTGGATAGTCCCACAGTTAAGAACATTTGCTGCCCTTGCAGAGAAGCAGAGCTGAGTCCCCAGCACCCATGTCAGGCAGCTGACACCTGCTCCAGGGGATCGACACACGCGCATAAGCCTGTGTGGTTGTGGGGTGCAGAGTGACTTATGAGGCCTGTGGAGTGGCACACTATGCAGCTATAAAAATGAGCTGGCCCCTGATTGGATGGCCTCCTGTGGGCATGGCATGCTGCTAAGTATAAAAATGGAAACAAGGACAGCTTCCTTACTTCTCAGTTGGGAAGGGTGTGTTGAACGATGAGGCCTGCGCAAGCTCCAGCCTGTCTGTGGCTAGGGACTGCTATCTGCCTCAGAGAGAAAGTGGTGGGTTGTCTTTTGGGAGGACAGCATGGTCTTCTCCCCTGACACTGCTGGGAGGAGAGGGGCGGGGACTGAAGCCACAGAGTCTGGGTTTTCAGTGTGGTCGAAAAGAGAAGATGGGTTTTAACCAGAACACTCACGGTGGGTGTGGTTACCCAGAATTCACCCCTGAAAACTCAGCCCTGGTGCCACCACAGTCACAAAAGTGGATTCTCTTGTCTGTTTTTGCTTTTGCTTTGTTTTGTTTGGTTGTTTGTTGGGGTGGTGGTGGGTGGGTGGTTGTTTTACACAGGGTCTCTCTATGTAGCCCTCATCTAGAACTTGCTATGTACACTAGGCTAGCCTCGAATTCCAGTTGATCTTTATTCCTTTACTTCACAAGTGCTGGGATCACAAATGTGCATCACTACTCCCGTCTCCCTCAGTTATAATTATCTAACACCCCTTTCCCCAAGAAAAGGGAGAGAAATGGAGGAAGATCAGGGTTTTATAAAATGGTCCTAGTGCCATTCTACCTTGGAATGCTATGCACGTACAGATGACTGCAGTGTAGCTCAGTTGTAGACTACCTGCCTAGGATCCCCCAGTGAGAGGCTGGGGCGTGGCTCAGTGGTTGAGCCCTGCCTAGAATCCCCCAGTGAGGGGCTGGGGGCGTGGCTCAGTGGTAGAGCCCCTGCCTAGAATCCCCAGTGAGGGGCTGGGGGCGTGGCTCAGTGGTAGAGCCCCTGCCTAGAATCCTCCAGTGAGGGGCTGGGGGCGTGGCTCAGTGGTAGAGCCCCTGCCTAGAATCCCCTAGTGAGGGGCTGGGGGCGTGGCTCAGTGGTAGAGCCCCTGCCTAGAATCCCCCAGTGAGGGGCTGGGGGCGTGGCTCAGTGGTAGAGCCCCTGCCTAGAATCCCCCAGTGAGGGGCTGGGGGCGTGGCTCAGTGGTAGAGCCCCTGCCTAGAATCCCCCAGTGAGGGGCTGGGGGCGTGGCTCAGTGGAGAGCCCCTGCCTAGAATCCCCAGTGAGGGGCTGGGGGCGTGGCTCAGTGGCAGAGCCCTGCCTAGAATCCCCCAGTGAGGGGCTGGGGGCGTGGCTCAGTGGAGAGCCCCTGCCTAGAATCCCCCAGTGAGGGGCTGGGGGCGTGCTCAGTGGCAGAGCCCCTGCCTAGAATCCCCCAGTGAGGGGCTGGGGGCGTGGCTCAGTGGCAGAGCCCCTGCCTAGAATCCCCCAGTGAGGGGCTGGGGGCGTGGCTCAGTGGTAGAGCCCCTGCCTAGAATCCCCCAGTGAGGGGCTGGGGGCGTGGCTCAGGGTAGAGCCCCTGCCTAGAATCCCCCAGTGAGGGGCTGGGGGCGTGGCTCAGAGGCAGAGCCCCTGCCTAGAATCCCCCAGTGAGGGGCTGGGGGCGTGGCTCAGTGGTAAGCCCCTGCCTAGAATCCCCCAGTGAGAGGCTGGGGGCGTGGCTCAGTGGTAGAGCCCCTGCCTAGAATCCCCCAGTGAGGGGCTGGGGGCGTGGCTCAGTGGTAGAGCCCCTGCCTAGAATCCCCAGTGAGGGGCTGGGGGCGTGGCTCAGTGGTAGAGCCCCTGCCTAGAATCCCCAGTGAGGGGCTGGGGGCGTGGCTCAGTACTAGTGCACTTGACTGCCATGTGCGAGGCCCCTATTTGATCTGCTGTGTCTGGCTGGTTACAGAGGAGGATCCAGGAGAGCAGGAGTGAGCTTGACTGGAGAGGGCCCTGACGAGTGTGGCCAAGTGAGTGATGGTGGATGCTTGGGCGTGGAAAGAGGAGACAAGGGAATGAATTTGGGTATATTTTAGAGCTAATGGCATAAAAGAACTTTGTAATCCCAGAAGGCTAGACAGACAAGTCTCTCTCTCTCTCTCTCTCTCTCTCTCTCTGTCTCTCTCTTTTCTCTCTTCTCTCTCCACACACACACACACACAGAGCACAGTCGGTTTGTTAACTGATCCCTGCTGATGGCCAATTGGGCACCCCACCCCCACCCCGGACTGCTGTAGTCTGAACTGCAGGATGAATCTAGAAGAGCCGAGCAGGAGCTTTCATCGGCGAGAACCCCCCACATCATGGCCCCCTCACGCCCCCATAGAACCACACCCAGGCCAGCTCAGTGCCGTAGATGACAGCAGCCCATCTGAATCCAAGCCATGAGACACAAGGGGATGCAAGCCTTTTGGACGGTCTCTCATGCTCCCCCACACCTTGCCTTCTCTGGGGTGACTCTTCCCTTGAGGCTAAGTCCACCTCCGTTCCCCACCCTCCTTAGCTAAGTTCTAGCCACC
Source organism: Mastomys natalensis (assembly GCA_021653895.1). Lineage (NCBI taxonomy): Eukaryota > Metazoa > Chordata > Mammalia > Rodentia > Muridae > Mastomys > Mastomys natalensis. Next base: position 217,264 of record JAJTUV010001598.1, on the reverse strand, counting down.
ATGGCAGAGTTCAGATCACTTTGCCGTCCCAGGACTCAGCACCAATTGGCCAGGATTCAGTTCTGGGCCAAGCCTGGAGGAGCCAGGCCTGGAGGAGGTGTGTGAGAAGACATCTTGTTTGTATGAGGTGGTTCTCCCTCAAGCTTTGTCCTTTTCCCTCTGGCCTTGTTTCTGAGAGTACAGATCCCCTGGGTGATGGCAGCGGCGGCTGCTGCTGCTGCAGGTCTCCCTCGCCCTCTCAGGAGGACCTCGGGCTTCTAGGGAACTCTGTGTCACCCCATTGTTGAGGTTGGCTCAGCTAGCTTGAACTGAAAATTGGCTGTGGAGAAGTGTCCTTGTCTCCTTCTGCCATCATAGCCCATGGGTCCTGAAGATCTGGACCCAGCCCTGGCCAGGAGTCTTGTCAGATCTGCATCTCTGGGAATTCACCACATGCCCTCCTGCTGGCTGGAGACTAGAAGGGACCACAAGTGTAAAGATGATGAATGTGACGTGTCTCAGCTCGTTCCGGGTTCAGAAGGAGAAGAAGAGAGGGAAAGAGGGAGAAATGTGTTATGCTTATGTACATGAATGAGCTGAGTGAGTCTTCCTAGCTGCTGGGGAAATGCGTGAATCACCGTGACCTTTACAGAAGTCAGCCGGGGGAGAGCTTCTTACTTATTTGAATGAGCAGAATGTGCATGTGAGGAAACATTCAGAAAAAACCAGAGAGGTGTACAGTGAACAGGGAGACTCCTTACCCAGTGCCTGCCACCCTGAGCCCTACACAGCGGACCCCGTGCCAGCTGTCCTCTCAATAAAAGGAAGAAGCACTCAGCTCGACTTGGAAATCAGTTCACTGACTCATCATTGCCAGTCCAATGTGACACCCTACAGAAAGACATAGCCCTGGTGCAAAGGGACACTTAGTGCAGCATTGTCACAGTGGCAGTGCACAGGTGGGAGGGGTACACAGGTGGGAGGGTGCACAAGTGGGAGCAGTGCACAGGTGGGAGGGGTACACAGGTGGGAGGGGTGACAAGTGGGAGCAGTGCACAGGTGGGAGGGGTACACAGGTGGGAACAGTGCACAAGTGGGAGGGGTGCACAGGTGGAGGGGTGCAAGGTGGGAGCGGTGCACAGGTGGGAGGGATGCAGAGGTGGGAGCGGTGCACAGGTAGGAGCAGGGCACAGGTAGGAGCAGGCACAGGTGGGAGTGGTGCACAGGTGGGAGCGGTGCACAGGTGGGAGGGGTACACAGGTGGGAGTGGTGCACAGGTGGGAGGGATGCACAGGTGGGAGCGGTGCACAGGTGGGAGCAGGGCACAGGTGGAAGGGGTACACACGTGGGAGCAGTACCACTAGCCTTGATGCTCACCTGAGCCTCTCTCTCTGTTGATGAGAGGAAGCTGTGAGTGGACCATGAATGCCCCTGCCATTTTTATTTTTATGTATTTATTTATTTTTTGAGACCGGGTATTTCTATGTCTCCCTGCTTGACCTGGAACTCACTATGTAAACCGGTCTAGCCTCGAACTCACAGAGAGCCACTTGGCTTTGCGTCCTAAGTGCTAGGATTAAATGCATGCCATGTCTTCAGTATGCTGTAAGTGGCCACAGGACTGCTAACAGCATTCCTACTGTAGTGCCCAGTGGTACTGTCAGTGGGGTTCAGCACGCTCTCCCCCTACTTTCCATCCTCTGCTCCCAGGGTCACGTGCTTCCCTCAGAAGACACATATCGGCCCGTGGAGTAGAATGATGACTTTTGGGTCACACCATGGCGTCCTTTGTGACACACTCGTCCTGCTTACCTCAGTGCTGGCTAGCTGCCTGTATGCATGCCAGCCTAGAGAAGAGAGGGTGCTGTGACTGCCTCGCACCCCCGCAGCAGCCCCTCCCTTGTCACCTGGGCCGGGCTTCTTTCACTTAGCAGCTTCAAGACCCGTCTCTGTTGTGCGTGAAGTCAGGCTTGTTGTTTGGTTCCGTAGCCGAGTGTTGATGGGATGGATGGATGGATGATGCTTGTTTAACCATCGCTCCCATTGTGGATGTTCTTCACGTGTAGCCCCGCCCCCTTTTAAAGTTCTAGGTTTAAACTCATACTGGCTTTCTGCATGCTAATTCTCAGTGCCCGTACTTATGTAGGCATGTGTCCGCCTGTGCGTTTCTCCTTGTTATCAGGGATATGAGCTCTGAGGGCCCGTCAGTGCATGTACTTGGGTTTACTGTGTCCGGCACTTCTCCCTGATATATCTGCTGTAGGATGATGTCAAGAGTTGTCTGCTGAACGACTCAGGGCATCTCCTGTTGCTCGTGTCTTGTCTCATCTAAAGTAAAGCAATGCTAACCATATTCTGAGCTGAGTTCGGGGAATGCCGTGTTGTGGCTTTCTCCTTGGTGATGCAGAAAGTGTGTAAGTCCTGGAGAATGAAGGTGCTTTCAGTGATAGCAGGTGCTCTGCCGCTGGGCTTTTGTGACCGGTCATCTCATGTTGAAGACCACACAGTGCCGTCTGAATGGTGCATTTCAAACGGCTGTCAGAGCCAGGTGTGGTAGTGAACTCCTGTAATCCCAGCCCTTGCGGGAGAGAAGAAGGAAGATCATCAAAAGTTTGAGGCCAGCTTGGGCTACGCCAGGCCAGCCAGTGAGAACCTATTTTCAAACAAAAGAAAGCAAAAGGTTGTCAGAAGCAGAGATGAGAAAGATAGTAGTATAAGGTCCATTAGGGTGATTTTTCTCCTGAGTAAACTGTCCATAGCATGGCACCTGGGTCCAGCATGGCCACCTGATGGTCACCAGAAGAGCAGGATCCTTCTGCTTCACTGTCCCTGGAACAAAGCCGTCAGTCATCCTTGGATCGCTTATAGTCCACTGTTGCTGCTGCAGTCAGGCCAGTGGGTTTGCCATGAAGGGAAGGAGTGGGCGCAAAAACACCATCCAGCTTTATGTTTCTGGAGGAAATTTCCTCAAAGCTTCACAACAGCTTCCCACTTCCACTTACGGCCTCTGCCAGCTGCAAGAGAGGCTGGGAAATGTAGTCTTAGAAGGAAAGCATGGCTGCCGGGTGGGCAGCTGGCCACTGCAGCAGCTCTGTTGTGTTTCCTTTCCACAGAACCTGAGCCACAGCAGCTTCTTGTGCTTCTCAGCCTGGGCCCTCCTACTGCTCCCCGCAGCCCCCTACAAGTGGGCAGAATTGGGGCCACAAAGTTCTCCATGTGTCCGATTGATCAAGGGATAAGACTTTAAGATCAGTGGAAGTCCCACTGTGTCACCAGCATTATGAATAAAGTATCACGTTTATTAAGCACTTTCTGAGGACAGATTCTGCTGTAAACAGTTGTCACCGAATCGTTTTTTAGACATATTCCTCCCAGAGCCCTCATTATTCCTACTTAGCACACAAAGGAACTCAGAGGTTAAGTAACTGTGGATGGTTTCACTGATAAATGCTTCTCCTTTACTGCATTATGAATAAGAGGATTAGAAGTCAAAGCCTGACCTATTTTGGTGGCTTGACCACTGTCCCAACTTTCACCTGATTAACTGGGGCTGGGGGAACGCTTTGTGGAAATGCACCCAGCAGCGGAAGCCACACTGACAGGCTGTTTTCAGTGCAGTGCAGGAAGGGGCTTAACTCTTGGCATGTCTAGCAACCGGCTGGTGACAGGAGGAGAAAGGATCTGTGAGCTCTGCAGGATTTCCCAGCCAGCATAGCACGTGCAGATGTGTGAGCAGGCTGGGCCCGGCCTGGACTTAGCCTTAACATGACCTTTATGCTGATGCTCCTGAAGGCTGAGAGAAAAAAGCTAGACTTAGTTGAGGTCCTCTGGGATTTGATTCAGCCCACACATCCAGCTTTCTAGGTGCATTTGACCAATCCTGCTGGGCAGAAAGCATTGATTTCCACTGAGACTGTCCCTTTAAGACACTTGCAATGTGATGGAGCAGCCCACAACTGCTGGAGCATGGCTTTCAGTTGCATTTCTCATGCATTTGGCTGTGAGCATCTCTATACACAGTGCTGTCATTTCAACCCACAGAACGACGTTGGATGGAGAAGGTGGCAGGTCAACTCCAGCACAGTTCATGCTCTCACCATCCTATATCCACAAGGTGGCTGCTGTATCCACCTTTGCCAAGAAGCCAGGATTCCCAGAGGAAGCTCAACTCTTCTGTGGACAGAAGGGGACCATCTCAAGTCTAGCTGTCATATCAACATTCCAAGCTGAGAAAGGCGAAGGCGCAAACACTTCCCAGCATCCTTGGATAAGATGTCATAACCCGGGCTACATAGTGAGTTCCGGGCTAGCCTAGGCTTCATAGTGAGGCCCTGTCTCAAATAAACCAAAGCTAAAGAAAGAAGAAAGATGCCATGGTTGCCTAAGGTGAATTGCTGTACTCCTGTGTCATTCAGTCCACAGTGAATTTTCCTGTTCACTCATGGGTCTCTGAGCCCTTGATGTCTTGTCAGGATAGAAGTAGGGTAAGGAGCAAGCCTGTTCTCCACTCCCATATATTGTTGGTGGTTTTGCTGAGAGAGGTTGACTGATTTTTTTCTTTTCTTTTCTTTTTTTTTTTTTTTTTGAGATAATCTTCACTATGTAGCTCAGGCTGGGTGTGTTTTGTTTTGTTTCTAAGACAGGGTTTCTCTGTGTAGCCCTGGCTATCCTGCATCTGTAGACCAGGCTGGCCTCAAACGCAGAGATCTACCTGCTTCTTCTCTCAAGTGCTGGGAATAAAGGTGTGCAACCGCCACTGCTCTTGTTGTTTCTGGAGTTGAATCCCCTGGTTTCCTTGCCTTCTCTGCTACATACAGGACCCGCTGTGAGAGCTTGAGTGAAGTTAATCTCAGTGTTGGAGTTAGGGTTCCTGTTGCTATGATAAAATGATGTAACCAAAAGCAGCTTGAGGAGGAAAGAGTTAACTTTGTCTCACAGTTTATATCTACCATCTAAGAAAGTCAGACCAAAAACTCAGGCAGGGCAGGGACCTGGAGACGACAGGAAGTCACACTGAGGCAGTGCTGCCTACTGGCTTGCTCAGCTTGATTTGTTACGCCATCCAGGACCACCCACTCAGGAACGGCACGTTGCCCCCTGTGGAATGGGCCCACCCACATCAGTCATCAATCAAGAGAATACCCTGTAAGTTTGTTCACAGGCCAACCTAGTGGAGGCGTTTTCTCCATTGCTGTTCCCTCTTCCCAACCTAGCCTCTGTCACATTGACATAAAAACTAACCAGGATATCTAGTCTGTTGAGAGGTTGGCCGGCAAGTGACTTCACCGGTAATGGTGCCTGCTGTACGCTTACTCACCTGAGTGGGATCCCTGGGACCCACATGGTAGAAGGAAGGAGCCGGTTCCCTCAAAACGTCCTCTGGTTTCAATGTGCTGTCACTGGCATGCCTACACAGGTGCACACACACAGTCTGTCAACCAGTCAGGCGGTAGAGGCAAGAGGATGAAGAGTTCAAGGTTATCCTCAGCTACATACTGAGATCAAGGCTATCTTGGGCTACAGCTTCACAGTGACAAGCAGGAGTGTGTGTGCTAGAGGAACAGGTTGGTCAAAGGGTTTGGTGACTCAGTAGTCAAGAGTTGAAAAGGTAGTTTACACACATAGAGCAAACTACAAAATCCATGCTTGAACTTCCAGTGGGAATTTGCAGGGACCCCTGGACACAAGTCAGTGGGAGAATGAAAGTGTCACTGAAGTTACTTTTGCCTTTGCAAGAGGCTGCAGAGCTGAGGTAGTGGCCGGCACCTGCAGTCCCTGCACTCCAGAGGCTGAGAGATGGTCGGAGGCCAGCTTAGGACCCTGTTCCGAAAGAAAAAACGGAAAGAAAGAAATTTGCCAACTTTCCTTTTGAAAACGTTTGTTCCAGCTCCGTCACCACCCACAGTGACTGAGAGTTCCCCTAGCTCCAGCACTGGCACAGTTGGTGGTATCAGACTCTGACATTTTGGCCAATCTGCTGCCTGTGAAACGGTCTCACGGTGTTGTTTTCCCTAAGTGGCTCTGTTGTAGAGGTCTGCCTGTGAGCCATGCAGCCTACCTGGGCTGGCTGCAGGCTGGAAGAACAGCCCCCTGCAGAGTGTGTGGTGTTCCTGTAGCCCTTTGCCCAGGGCCCCCAGCGTAGCTCCAGAGTCGAGTCAGTCAGGGGCATGGGCAGTGAGGAGGTAAGGTCCTTGAAGGCAGTGACCCAGTCATAGTCATTGAGGGTGGCATCCATCACCAAGGGCGCATGCTAAATCATCGTGTGGGTTATTAATAGAATGTAGGTCATAAGAGAAAACGTGATTAATTGCAGCATGAGCTCAGCGGCTGTTGAGGGCCTCGGTTTTCCCAAGGCAGAATTCTTTCTCCCTGTCTCAGCTCTTCTTTGTTGGAATGTGGAGGGAGGCAGTTGAATGAGCAGATCTTTTCCTCAGTTGATATGTCAAAGATGGGGTGGGACTGGATGTACTGGGGATCACCTCTAAATGAGGCTAAATTGAGCCACGTTTCTGTTAGTTGCTGAGTTTTTCGTGTCCCAGAGGGCGATCTCAGACAGTCCAGAAAGGAGAACATAGCTCATGGCGGAAGGCCACAGGGTGTGCTTCGACCAACACTCAGCTTGGAATGCCTCGGAAGCCACTAGAGAGAGAGACTTGGCTGCTCATCATGACACATGCTAAGAGCGGGTGTCTGGCCAGGCCTGGTATGGTAGCACACACACCAGTGATTCCAGCACTCAGGAGCCTGAGGCAGGGGGTTCTCATATTTGAGGGCAGCCTGGGCTTTATAGTGAGACCCAGGCTCCAAACAAAGAAGAACAGAAAACATGTAAAAGGGGATTGTTTTGGTTAGGCTTGCATTGCTGTGACACAGTACCTGAGACAGTATAAGTTTAAAGGAGGAAAGGTTTATTTTGGCTCACAGTTCCAGAGCTTTCCCGCCATGCTTTCTTGGCCCTTTGGTTTAGGGCCACCAGGAGCACACAGGGCTGTGGTAACAATGCATGTTTCAGGAGGGTTCAGTGAGGGATAAATCCACGTTCGTTCACCTGCAAATAGCCCTCAAAAGAGTGCTTTTGGGCATAGCAATTATGGCATTGTGGAACTTTGGGGGACCCCTGAACTCCTGGAAGCCCATTTTGTGAAACAGAAAGCAAACGGTGCTGCTGTGAGCCAGTGCTGTGAGGGTCACCCCTGTCATGGTCTCTCCTCTGCAGTCTCGCTGGAGACTGTGCTCCCTCTGGGGCTAGACCCTCCAGTGTCCTCAGGCTGACCCTGGTCCCCAGAGAAGTCAGTACATATCCAGGACCTCAGTCACCTTGTCCATCAAGTGGACAGATCAGACAAGATGTCAGTGCTCCTCTACCTCCCCCTCCCCAGGACTCAGCCTCTCAGTGTGGCTCCTTCCTTGGAGAGAAGCAGCTGGGTGTCCTGAAAGGTTCATGTTCCCTTAAACACAAATGACTGTGCACTCCTGTTCTCTCAGGTAACTTCCTATTCTGTTTTTTCTGTTAGGACAGAACAGGCAAGGGCCCAAGGGGCTGCTTCTGGGTTCTTCTGAAGTGTGTGTTTTCCTGGAGTTGCTGGCTCTATGTATAGTGACTGTTGCTAATTTTATCTTAAGCCTCCCTAAATGGCATGATAGTGAACTCTGGGAACCAGCGAGAACAGCACGGCCTCTGCCCTCCTGTGTTAGTTGGAAGCTATTTTTCTTGAGAGCAAACACAAGTCAAGGCTGCCCTGCTTATGTAAAAGACGGACTATGAAGCCCGGAAGAGCCCCACTAACAATGGCATCAGGAATTGCAGGGCCTCCAGTACAGTGGCCAGGGTGCTGTCTCTTCCCCTCTCTTGGCTCGTTGGGTCCATGATTGAGCTGGTCTTCTGTGTTGTTTTAGTCTCAGAGGGGCTGAGATGGTCCTGGGAGGTGTAAGGAGATGTAAGTGACCAGCCAGCCACCCTGTGCTCACATTCCTCTTGTCCTGGGGCTGCTGGTCATGGCTCAGCTCGCCGGGTGTCCAGGCTAGGAATGGGGAGAGCGGTGCAGTGACTTCAGCATGAGGCCAGGTTTGGATCATGTGCTCGTCAAGGCGGGGCCGTGCCCTGCAGAGGTCCTCCAGCTTGTGTTTGTCCCTGTCCCTAAGCCTCCTGAATGTGCCACCACACCTAGCTTACCTCATTCACGTGTTTCTAAGTCACTCAGTCCATCACTAGACCTCACTTGTAAAGTAGTAAGTGTGTGGATCGATTCAGGTACGCTGATGCACGCCTAACCCAGCACCTGGGAGACTGAGGCAAGCGATGTATGAAGCCAGCCTGAGCTAGAGAGTCAGCCCCATTCCCCCTACACACACACACACACACACACACACACACACACACACACACTCCGTCTCTCCCTCCTTCCATCTCTTGTACATACACACATAAGAAATGAAAGAAAAGCACGCATGGATTTGGTTCCATTTTAAGACATCTTGATCTCTGGATAGAATTGAGTCCTTTGCAGCCTTTCATGCCCATTTCCTGTGGACATTTCTGGGTTGCCCTTTCTAGATCTCCTGACGCAGGACCCACCGTGTGCTAGCACATGTAGTGTGAACAGACTCACTTCATCCTTAAAATGCTCCACCTTGTGCCGGCAAGATCGATTTAGTGGGCAAAGCACTTGCCAAACAAGCCTGATCACCTGAGTCTGATCCCAAGAGCCTACATGAAGATAGAGAGAAGTACACATACACATGTGCTCACACACACTTTATACACTCACAATGTTAAAATCTTTTTCAGGTAAATACAGCCATCCCAAATATTCGTGCACCTAGACTTGTGTCAGAAAAGTCCAGTTGTCATTTCTCCACACATAGCTGTCTGAGAGGAATGTCCTTGTGTGCCCCACACTTTGCATCTATCCTTTGTCCTCCCTGTCATGGTGGCCATGGACTACTGCCCGGAGCCTCTCCTGCCTCAGGGCCTTTGCACCAGCTGTTCTGTGGCCTGGAAGCTCTTTCCAGGGTAGTCTTAGTTTGTGGTCTTACCCATTTGGGTGTCTTTCCACTGTGTGAGTTGGCAGCCCTGCTCCCCCACCATGTTTTCATCTCAGTTTGTATCAGACACTGGCCAGCCCTGGTCTTGTGCTTGTTCAGCCACCTCCTCCCCCTCCGCTAGAATTTCAGCTCCTCGAGGACAGCAGCTCTCTTGCTTCTCTGTGTTCTCAGTGTCAGACTTCGATTGGTAACTAGTCAAGTGTGACAGGTGACTGCTACAGCAGGAAGACCCTGCGCCAGTTGGCCAAAAGCATGACCTTTTCTTTTCCCTTTTCATAGGTGTGTCACCTCTGACCTTGGCCTTTGACCTTTGACCTTGACTCTCTCTTGAGACCTTCAAAGGTGCACTAATATCCAGGGCATACTAAGGTAAGTACTGTGGCTATTTTAAAATTTACAAACAATACACATGCCTATGTTATTTTAAAATATGCATACAAAGAATATCAGCGAAGAGAACCGTCTCCACCACTACCCCCTCCTCCCACCCTCCCTTAGAAGTAAGTTCCGTCATTCACTGCGCCATGTGCTGCTATCCCGTTTCCCACACACACATATGCATACTTTGTATTTCAGTCTGTCGTCTGAGAACAAACCCATGCTGTGCAGATGCTTCCAGTGCACCCCCACCGACAGCGTGTCTCAGAGAGCCTTGTTCATGGCCGTTACACTCAGCGTGGTTGGTTTTATACGGTCTTAAGTCGATTTAAATTTTATGTAGGTCTTCACTCTTCACTTTAAGTTCTCACAAAGGAATTCCCTGTGAACCACTACATAGGGAGACACAGACCGGGCCCATCACCCTGCCGTACGCTGCTGCTCTCTCTGTACATTCAAAACTCAACGGCAGCGGTGGCGGCGGTGTTGGTACTGGCACACGGTTGACATGTGTGTGTGGTAAATACCTATCTGGATATGTAGGTTTAAGTAGGTTAAATTTGGGAGAATTTGGGCGTGAATTTTTTTCTAACAAGTATTGTGCTCTCTCATGGTCTGTGACGGATTGTAGGTTGTGAAGTCAGTTTCAGGGCACACGCTCTTTTGGTTCCCAATGAAGCGTTTCCGAATGCCGATGCCAGCCTTTATGGCAGGGTGCTGGGGACAACGCCGCCTGGTCCTGGAAGGACAGAGAGACGCTGACAGTGTAGGCAGCGGGAGGGAAGGTAGAAATTCTGGCTCCAGACACTAGAAGTGTTGCTGCCTGACACAGACACCGGCAGCCACACTGTGGAATTCAGTGAACCCCGGGAAACCGCCGGATTCCTCCCTGAGCGATCCATCACGGTAAAGTTTTGCTAGATCCTCTGAGGCAGAGACGACTTCTTGCATGGGTATGCAGGTGTTAGACTTCAGTTATTGTTCGCCTCGGTTTGCTTACCTGCTTGTTTGTTTTGTTTTCAAGATAAGGTCTCACTCACTATATAGCCCTGGTTGTCCCAGAACTCACTCTGTAGACCAGACTGGTCTTGAACTCCCAGAGATCTGTCTCCTGCCTCTGCCTCCCAAGTGTTGGAATTAAAGGAGTGCGCCTCTAGGTCTTGGGCTCCTCTGGAGCTGGAGTTTAGTGTTTGTGAGCTGCCCTGTGTAAATACTGGGAGCCAAGCTTGGGTCCTCTGTGCCAGCAATATGTGCTCCTAGCTGCTGAGCCTTCTCTCTTGGTTTTGGACCCTGTCAGTTAGGTTAGACTGGCTGACCAGTGATTCCCCAGGAATGCACTCATCTGCCCCCCAGCCCTGGGATTATAAGTATGTGCCACCACACCTGGCTCTTTTCACGAGCACCAGGTGCTCATGCTTGGGCACCAGACACTTCACTAAGCCGTCTCCCCAGCCAGTCGTAGTGTCTTGCTGTCCTACAGTCTGTACCAGGTTCCAGCACCCTCTCCTTTCTTTTGTGACTCAGGAAGTACGAGGCTCAGTGATTTTGTAGTGTCTGGATTTAGCTCTATTTGATGTTTTCCCTTGACTCTATCAAGGCGACACTGTGAATGGGAAGAGTATCACAGAAATGATGTCCCCTCCTCAGGGTATTGTCCCGGGGATCCACAGTGTCATCTGACTCACTTGGCTAAGGTGATGTTGGGCTGCCAGGTGCTTCCCCTGCCAACCCCACTGTCATTTTCCAAATATAACTCAAAGGCATTTGGAGGGAGCTTTAAGACTCAGACGAAGCCCTGCTTATCCACAAACTTACATGCACTAATGCCAGCATCTGCTGGGAGCTGTCTCCCCTCTCAGTGTCTGCTGAGGTATCTGTAATGTCCCCAGACCCTCCCCATCTGTTAGCTACAGTTCTTGGCTAATTGGCACAAAGGGCTGGAGGGAAGGTCCCTGTCAGGCTAACAACCTTTGATTTAAAAGAAAAAAAAAAGTTTCTCACACTCTGTGGTGGGCCAGTGCCATGGCTTGATGCCGCCCCATTTCTGTAGGCCCTCCCCTCTTGGCCACAGGGTTGCTGCTATGGTTCCAGACAGCACAAACGTAGGGATTAACTCCAGTGACCTGTGTGAGCACTCCCAGAATCCCCTAGATAACACCACTTTTCGTCTCACTGGGCAGAGTGGTGTCACATCCACCCCCTCCGCAAAGCAGGTAGGAAAGTTCATCTAAGTTTCAGCCTTCTGGCCAGAGGCAGATGGTAGGCCAGCAGTGTCTGGCTCCACAGGGGAGAAGAGCGCTAATAATTGGTATTAATGCGAGCTGACTCCGGGCCAGGCCCTGCTGTAAGCACTCTCCATGCATGAGCTCACCCTGTCCTTACACCCACCCTGTGAGGTCACCGCCATCACTGTCCCACAGCAATGGTGTGAACACTGTGGCACAGGATGGGGAGGGTGCTTACAGAGTAGTGTGTCCGGGCCGAGCCCAGGCAGCTTGTCACCAGAGCCCTGCCACACCTGGCTACATTCTGTCCAGCCCCTGTCTGAATTCTTCCAGCCAGGGACAGACGTGGTGTCCTGTCTTGCTTTACACCTGTATATAAGTCCCTCCTACTAGTCTTGGTCATATATCCTCCTTGCCAGACCTAAGGTGAGGGGCTTGTAAATTGCCAGGGAAGACACTTCTGGTCTTCCTTTCCCAACAAACAGTACTTGCACCTTTAGTTATTCTGTCTAAAAGGGCCCCACTTTGCCACCCGCTTGGCATCCTGCGGGTTGCTTCACTCCACATTTCCTGTGTACCCCTGTGCTCATCCCTGTGTGCAGCACATTGGCAGAATGACAAGAGCTGTAACCAGGAAAGCCACAGGGTCGTGGGCATCCTGGGCGGACACCCAGCCCTCACTTGGCCTTCTACAAGTCAGTAAAATCAAAATGGGTTGACAGGGAACCCAAGCACACTGGTTCAGAGTCCAGCCGTCCCAGGATCCAGTCTCAGCTGCGCCACTGGCTGCCCCTACTTGGGCAGCTTAAGCCATGAGGACCGAAGTTTGTCCCTAGAGGTGGTTTCATAGGTTAAACTGTGCTTACAAACTTAAGTACCTGGGACAGAGCCTAGCCCGGGGTGGGGGAGGGGTCACTTACTGGGTGCTGATGATGCTGGAGCTGATGATGGGTGGCTGAGACAGCTCCTGTGCATTAGCCCTTATAGCTGTCGCTGCCTCCTACCAGCAGCTGAACCAACACCACTACCAGCGTTCCCTGCTGCCATGGCGATCCTTATCCACCAAATGCCAAACTCATAGGGTGCCTGGATGTATCTGATCTGTCTTCTGGGAACAGGAATTTGCTGCTAGCTTGAGGCTTGGGCCAGGAGTTTTACAAGAGAAAACAGGAATTTTCTTTGGTGTGCACCAGGAACCCACAGCTGTTGGTCTCCCAACCTAGTTTCTCATGAAGTCCCTAGGCTTTTTAGCATTGGCCTTGGGATTGTGACTGCCCTTGACCTCTGCAGTCAGAACACATGGATGCTTTGTACAGCCCATCACCCGAATCCCAAATTAGACCTGACAGTGTGATTTATTCTCCCGGACGGAGCGGGAGGGCAGTGCCCCAGTGGGTGATTCTTTGGAAGGTTGTCAGCCTGAATTAGTCCACACCCTTCATGCATCCTTGCTGCTTAAGCATCTTCCAGCTAACAGGGTTTCCAGGGTGGCGCTGGCTTCTAAGCCGCCTCCTCTGTCTCCAGGGACCAGAGATAGGCTGTGTGGTCCCTGACGAGGTGACAGTGTGTTTGACGAGGCAGCCTGCAGCCTTATCTAAAGACATCAGCTCTGGGTGGGACCTTTCATCTTCCCAACAGGAAGTGGAAATAGCACTTCCCAGGGAGTAAATGTTCTGTCTGCCCCTCCCCCAGGCCTTTCTCTGCTGTAACCCCTGCAGCCAGAGACTGTCCCTTTCCAGCAGCCACCAAATCCCATCACAGTATCTCTGCCTCAAGTGACTTTATTCATTCACAGGACTGCCAGCCACAAGTGAGATCCTAAGGTGGCAACAAATGAACCTGAAATCCTAAAATGAGCACTACCAATGCCATTCTTTACTGGGGACATGTGTCACGCGGCAGGTCAGGGGGAGCATTGATTTTATGTTTTAGGGACCCGGGCCCTGACTGAGGCTCTCCTGTCTTGAAACTCCACAGCTAAGAGACACAGCTGTGGACCAGGAGGGTGGCGGAATGCACAGGGCTCTGAACAGTTCCGTGCACTCCCATCTCCATGTGGAAAGGTGAAGGGGGCATGATACAGTAGCTGCAGAGTAGATCTGTGAGGTACTTATTGAGCACCTACTGCATACCATGCCTCCTTGGGACTCTGAAAATACAAAGTGATCAAGTCTTTAGGAGCCTGTGGCCTGCTGTACTCAGTGCAGAAGATACAGAGCTGCGGCATCTATGTGGAGGGGCTTGACGTGTCGTGGGAGGGGCCTGAAGGGTAAGAAGACAGTTACTGAGTGGTACTGAGATAGGCAGTCCCAGTAGAGGAAGCAAACAGCACCATAGAAAGGGGAAGCCATCAGCCTAGGCCAGCCTGGGCTACATGAGAGACCTCGTCATCCCAAAGCAAGCACATAAAAAGCCTCAAACAAGCTGCTAATGATATTGAATACCCATAATGACTGGGAGCAGCCGCGAAGGAATCACCGCAGGTTCAGGGTACCCCAGGACCACATGGAAAGACCCTTTCTCAAAAGAAGAAAACAAAAAAGACAGGGCTGGCACGGTGCCTCGGAGGAGAAAGAAAGGCGTTTCTGTCAAGGCAGATGTCCTGGGTTTGCTTTCCAGGACCCACATGATGGAAGGAGAAAGTCAGTGTCCCGGGGTTGTTCTCTGACCTTTATATATGTATATCATGGCATGCACATGCACACACGATGAATAAGTGTAAATATACCTTAAAAGATATAGTCAACGTAACTATCTACCTGTATTCATTTTATCAACTCTATGAGATATGGTGACTCGTGAAATCAAAACTGATGTTAGATTTGGGGGCTAAGATGTAGTAATGCTCGGTGTGGACCTCCAGTGAGGAGCTGAGGTGTGGTTATGGGCGCTCTGGACCTTGATCCACAGCCCTGGCCCCAGAGGACTGCATATGTATGCTGATAAATCCATCATCATTGCAGAGGCCCCCTTGGGATGAATTATCAGCGGTCCCCAGACCTTGCCGGTTTGCCTTTCCAAATTGCTCAGAATCCCAAAATGTGTGTGGCTCATAATCAATTCACAGTTCGTTATCCTTGCTGCTACCATTAGAGCTCAGACCTCACCACTCGTAATGTCATTATGGAAAGGCAAGTGAAAAATCACTCGGAGAGACTGTCACACACCCACTCAGTGGCTCAAAAACAGGAAAAATACAGGGTCCCTGTGTAGCCTTGTAGAGACACAAGCTTTTTCCCTACAGGGCTGCAGGGAGTCTGATCTATATGTGAGTGGGGTCTCTAGGGATGTGTGAGCAGCAAGATCTCTTTGTAGCATCCACCACGGTAAAGCAGGTATGGGAAGAGCAGCTCCCACTTAGACTCAGAGAGGCTTGCAGCCTGCTTGGGGGTGTGGGGAGAAAGAGCCTAAGGTAAGGTTTGGGCCCAACTGCCAGGTAAGTAGTGAGGGTATTGAGTTGGGCTACATGTTGTATGACACTTTCTGGGAGACATGAATAGATGTCACCTTGCCCTATTTAGGGAACCGATGACAGACTGCCAAAGGATACCATCAAAGTCCAACCTAATGAGCCAGTGAGTTTTATTGAGGTCACTTACGGAAGTAAGTATGGGTGAGGGATTACTTAGAGGAGCAGAAATGAGTCAGCCCTCATTCACCCAACATCGATGATGCCTCTCAGAAGCTGGGACCCTGGAGCTCGTTGTGCAACTTGTAAGCAGCTCTACAAATCAGAAAGTGTCTCTTTTAGGCAGTGTGTTGATTCACTGATTTGCAGCTTCCGGGCAATTTGGTTACTTTCTGTCTCTTTCCTGTGGCTTGGCTTGTCTGACAGTGTCTTACAGTTCTCACTGTTTATATAACCTTGAGAGAGGTACCTACTGAATCTGGTAGCTTTCAGGGACTTCCTGAAGCTCTTGAGTTATCTGCTTCCTGATCTTAAGGAGCTTCTAGGAAAAAGGAAATATTTCATGTCCCTTTAGAACATCCTGGCTTTATCCCTTGGCATAGTGGCTCATAACTTTAATCTCAGCACTCAGGAGGCAGAGACAGACCATCTCTATGAGTTCTGAACCACCCTAGACTACACAGTTCCGAGCTAACCAGGACTACATAGAGAGACTCACACAAACAAACAAGCAGACTATCCTGAGTCATAACGAGCTCCCCTCCGAGGTGGGATGCTTTTTCTCAGAGGAAATGGCTATATAGCACTGCATCAGTGCAAAGCCTTGTAAAGCAGTGCAGAAGGAGATGTGAATATCCAGGCACACAGCTCTAGGCTGGTTGGATAGCTATGGGAGATGGCAAGGTGGCAGGAACATGTGGTTTGGAGGTGGGAAGAAACCCAGGGTCCTCAATAAAACATAGTGCTGAAAACCAGGGGCCCAGGATCATCACTGGAGGAGGGATGTACCCTGAGAGAAGACAGGGGCCCAGAGGGAATGAGAAGAGAGGCAGAAAAGCAAGGAAATGGGGGCCAGTGGAGAGGGTGGAGGACAGAGGAGCTGAACCCCTGAAGCCGAGGCTGTGTGAGGAGCTAGGATACAGAGCTGGCCTCTAGACTCTGATGGGAGGTGCAGGTGACATAGATGCATCAGGTAAATGTGTAGCCCTAAACATTTATGTGTCCCTCTGATGCTTAGGCCATGTGTTGACACATAGTAACTATGGGCTACAAACATTTTAAATGGCTGTCTCTCAGGTTGGGGGACTTTAGCACTCTTGGGAAGTAACCTTGGAATGAGCTATTCAACCCTGCAAATGTGGCTCGTGAGTTCTATGCATCTGACCTCCAGTCACCAGAAGATGTTAGGAAGTGCGGTCATTGGAAAGGATGCCTGACTGTCTGAATGCTCCTCAGATTAAACTCCTGGCTGCCTGCTGTTGGACAGGCCCAGCATGCTGTCCCCATTGGTAAATTGGGATCATGGTAGCCTCCTGGAGCTATGAGAAGCTCCTCACATAGCCTTAGCTTCAGGGGTCCGGTTCCTGAGGTGACACCGCAAGCACTGTGTGTGTTTAGCAAGGAGCTGCTGTAAGAGTCTGATACTAACCCCCACCATCTGGGTAAGCAGTCACCATAGCCATGTGGCTAAACTGGGGCATTTAACCAGAAAGACAATACAGAATATCCAGAGAGAACAGAGGTCGGGGATCTTCTTCTAGGATGGGGTCAAGACAGCCTCAGGAGGCATTTCTGAAGCATCAGCCATCAGTCTTCATCTTGAAGGTAGCTAGGAACCCGCACACTGTCAGGCTGGGGCCCTGTTGTTTGTGGTAGAATATCTCCCTTGCTTACCCAGCAGGTGTATCCATTGCGGTCCAGGTGTGCCGACTCCTGCAATTGTCTCAAATGTGGGAACTCAGCTGCGTCTTCTCTCGATAAATCAAAACCAAAAGGCCTGAGGTGGGAAGGTGTTGGCTGTAGAAGAGAAGCCAACAGTCATTTCAGCATCGTGAGCAAAGGCAACAAGGTTGGCCACAGTGGGCCCAGGGAGCTGTCCTAAGTTTGGATTGTCTTTCCACTGCCCCTGGGAGTTGCAGAAGGGTATTTGTTTAGAGGAAGGACTTGGCTAGTTTCTTTTGTTTTCTTTGGGGTGGAGTCTTGCTATGTAGCCCTGGCTGACCTCGAACTCTTGATCCCCTTGCTTCAGCTTCCACAGTCTGGGACTATAGTCTCATGGAAGGGTTGCAAGGAATGAAGTGGTTTGGTTTTGAATTCCTCTGTGCACGTTCAAGGCTTTGCATCCCAGCGCCCTTCTCCAGGAAAGCCAGGCTCATGGTCAGAGGCTCCACAGTCCCCCTGCCAACTGGCTGCCCTACCTGCAGGATTCGAAGTCATTTTCTGCACAGGAGAAGGTGCCCCAGTTCTAGATTCAGTTCTAGGAAAGAGCAGCTTGTTGGTCACTCTAGGTCATGGGAGGCCCACAAAACAGGTCACTGCAGCTCTGACGTTCCTCAGAAAAGTCTTAGGCTGCCATGACTCATGACTCTGTCCTCTGAGAGCCAAGGCTCCCTCCCGCTCTCCATATGGGTGTCCTCATTTTCTCCCAGGCCTGGAGCTGCTACCTGCTCCCACAGCCTCTCCCTGTTTCCTTCATAGGATGTCAACCAAGTGTGCCTTTCTTGGTAGGCAGGTCAGGAGGGGTCCCCACATTGCCATTCTCTCCCAAATGTGGTTTCTTTGTGGGCCCAGAGAGTGTGGTGGGTGCAGGTGCTGCTGTCACTCAGCAAGGGACCCTCTTCAGCCCACCTGTGAATGGTGGCAGGTTCCCTGGGTGTGGAAAGTCCCAGGCTCCCCGTTTGCCTAGTTGCCACACTACTGTGTGCTGCTGGGTAAGTGAGCAGCCTTGCTGTCCCTTCCTCTGCTGTGGCACAGCTGCCAATCCCCAGGAGAATGGGCTTCCCTTCAGAACATGCGGCCATGCCGTATAGAGCTTGGAAGTCCTCACAGCTGTATGGCTTCTTAGCAGCACTGCCTGCCTGGCTGCGGTGCTGGCAGAGACCCATAAACAGGTGGTCTCCACCAAGCCGGTCTTTGCTGCCACTGTGCTGTGGGCAGCCACTCAGTCCTCCAGCACCCATGAAGGCGATTTTTTTTTTGTTTGTTTGTTTTTATTATTATGCTAGTACTTGGTATTGGAACTAGGCAAGCATTCTACCACTGAGCCACGCCCCAGCCCCTCACTGGGAGATTCTAGGCAGGGGCTCTACCACTGAGCCACGACCCCAGCCTCTCACTGGGGGATTCTAGGCAGGGGCTCTACCACTGAGCCACGCCCCAGCCCCTCACTGGGGGATTCTAGGCAGAAGTTCTACCACTGAGCCACGCCCCCAGCCCCTCACTGGGGGATTCTAGGCAGGGACTCTACCACTGAGCCACGCCCCCAGCCCCTCAGCTCTAAGCAAGCACTCTTCTTCTGAGCTGCACCCTTAGCCTTCTGTTTACTTCTGTTGAGACAGCGTATGTGATATGAGAGCAAGCTTGCCATCTGGTTTTACAGATGGGAACTGACATGCAGGTAAGTCAGGTCCCTTGCCTGTGCTATACATTCACAGTAGATGTAAACGGAGTTGGAATCGGGCTCCAGCCTGCCTGGCCCTGTAGCCAGAGCCCGTGTGCTCAGCCTTTTTCATCATTATGTACTCTGTTTCCTTCAGCTCTTACCATAATTGCTCAGTGCATTTGTATATTACCTGTCTGCCAGTCAGCCAGTAAACTCCTGGTGTTTCGGAGTGGAGGTCTCATCAGTTAGCACAGGCTAGCCTCCCAATCCTCCCGATGGCCACTACAGCTGGATTGCAGTCATCCCCAGCTCTAGAACAGTGCTTGCTGCACAGCAGCCCCGCAGGGACCCTTTGCTGAGGATCTGAGCAGAGGCACCGGTGAAGAGTGTGGCGAGCTGGGTCCCTCAGACAGTGCTGGCAGGAATGGAAAGTAAAGCATCCATGCAAAACCACATGGACAGTTCCATAAAAACTGAGTGAGTACCCAGCTGTCTTATAACCCAGCCAGTGACCCCTTGGGCACTTAGCCAGAGAAACGAAACCTGTGTGCAGACAAAAATCTGCCTGCCATTGTTCAGAAAAAGCTTTGCTCCTGACCACATCTGGAAACAGCCCCGGTATCCAGGCAAACAAAGCCGTGGAGTGTCGGCGCTGTGCCGCAGTCCTCGGCAGAGAGAGCTGTGGAGTGGCAGTCGGCTGAAGGAACCATGGGGGGACAGTGCTGAGTGAGGAAAGCTGTGCTGTGAGTCCAGTGTGCAGCATTTGGACATAACTGACACAGCTAGGAGTAGGTGCATGTGATAAGCTTGTAGAGACGCACACACACAGACACACACACAGACACACTCACACACCACGTAGAGAAAACATGGATAATGGTCTGATGAGAGAGCTCAGCACCTGGTGTCCTGGTCAGCCAGCTTCAGTCTCTGGAGCCCACGTATGGATGGAAGGAGAGAACCAGCCACATAGTCCTCGTATGGCTCCACACACGCTCGCCAAGGTGCCTGTGCAACTCTGCCACACAAATTAAAATGTCTAAGAAGCGCTGAGTATGGTGTAATCTTAGCAGAATGGGCAGTGCCCAGTCCTTGGAAGGCTATGACCAGGAGGTTAAAGCTGACGAGACAGGAGAGTAACCACAAATTCAAGGGTAGCTCAGGCTCTGGCAGGGAGTTGGGACAATATGGGCTGTAGAGTGTAAGACCCTGTCTTAGAAAATAAAGGAAAAAAATCTGAATAAAATCAATAGATTATATTTGGTTATGATACTGTTCTAGAGCTGTGTCCAGTGTTAGCATTTACAAACTAGGTTTAGTAACTTTTTCTATTATGTCTCATAATCCCATGTGAATCTACAGTAATCTCAATACAGATGTTATTTGATGAGATTAATTGGCTCCCCGCATACCCAGGCTCAGAACAGTCAGGTGGCAGTCGTTACCTTATCGCTGTTCTTGTAACTTCATAGAATCAGTTGGTGCGAAGTGTTCTTTTGTGTCTTTATGTAGACTACTGTCTTGCTTGAGTTCTCTAATAAGAGACTCTAAATACAAATCTGTTACATAAAAATAAAGGAAATTGCACAATCTAAAAAAATTTTTTTTCGCTGGGCAGTGGTGGTGGACGCCTTTAATCCCAGCACTTGGGAGGCAGAGGCAGGCGGATTTCTGAGTTCAAGGTCAGCCTGGTCTACAGAGTGAGTTCCAGGACAGTCAGGGCTATACAGAGAAACCCTGTCTCGGAAAAACCAATAAAAAAAGAAAAAGAAAAGTTACTAGTGATACATGGTGATATGTGTCTGTAAGCATTTGGGAGGTAGATGTAGGAATGTCAGGAATTGAAGGTTATCCTGAGCTATACATTGAGTTGGTGGTCTGCCTGGGCTACTTGAGACTGTCTCAAAAAGAAAAATATTGTCAGTGGTGCTGGGCATAGTGGAACATGTCTGTAACCTTAGTACCGGGCAGGAGTGGAGCTGAGAAGGGAGGATTTGGAGTTCTAGGCCAGCCTGGACTACACAGGGAGACATGGTCTCCAAAACTAGGAAGTTTGCAGTGAGACAGAGACAGAGTGGAAGGCCATGGCCAAGAGGCCAAGAGCTGAGCTTCAGGCCTTGGAGGGAGCTGCTCAGATTTTGCATCTCTTAATGGTTCTAGCAGCTGTACAGAGATCGGCGTCTAAGAATCGGCGTGAGAGAACAGCAGCTAGGGATGCTGAAAGTCACCCAACCATCCAGAGATTAGGAGGAGGACAGTAGACCAGCCCTCAAATGACAGAGTTGGGGTGACGGCTAGGGTCCCAGCTGCTGGCTCACCCTCTTGTTTGCTCACACACTTAGGAAAAAAAGGAAGGGAGGGAGGGAGGGAAGGAAGGAAGGAAAGATAGAAGGAAGGAAGGAAGGAAGGAAGGAAGGAAGGAAGGAAGGAAGGAAAGAAGGAAGGGAAAGAAACAAACAAATGAACGATTAACTCTAAGCACAGGAAAGCCTCCCTGGCTCCAACCTCTTCATCTTGTAGAAATAGGTTTGTCATCACCCCTGGGCCTCCACAAGGCTCCCAAACACAGTTAGTTGCCTGCAAGGCATCCCCAGCCAGAGTTAGACAGTTGTAGGCATGTTAAAATTCATCGAATACCACTGGTTATGGTGGTCCGAATAAGATGGCCCCATAGACTCTGGCATTTGAATCCTTGGTCCCAGTTAGCGGTAGTGTTTGGGGAGGCCTTACTGGAGGAAGTGCATTACTAGGGGTAGGCTTGAGTTTAAAGACTCTGCCATTTGGAATTTGCCCCCTCTATTTCCTGCTTGTGGTATAAGATGTGAGCTCTTGGCTGTTCCTACTGCCGTGTCTGGTGTGTGCTCACACTTCCCTGCTGTGATAGCCATGGACTCTTACCCTCGGGAACCATAAGCCCAAACTAAGCCCTTCCTTCGATAAGTTGCCTTGGTTGTGGTGTTTTATCAAAGCAGTACAAAAGTAGCTAATGTACTAGATATGGTGTCTCACACCTGTAATTCCTGCACTTCAGAGGCTGAGGCAGGAGGATCAGTGGTTCAACATCCTCCTCAGCTACCTATGGAGTTCCAGGCTAAAAAGAAAGGGAAAGGGGGAAGGGGAGTGTGTGTGTGGGAGAGAGAGAGAGAGAGAGAACCCACACACAAATCATCAAATATATACTTAAAACTTATAGTTTACAGCATGTAACTATATTTCTGGGATTAAATACATAGCTACACACTGTCAAATAACAATAGTAACGAAATAGCCATGTGCCTGACACTCTCTGCTAAGTGCTTTCCAAATCCGTGTGACAAGCTGTGACTCAGTGCTTTACAGTCAAATCACAGGAACAGGGCGCCCAACTGCTCACAGATTGGACCCGGGGCAGGCTGAGTTCAGAGAGACCTTCCCTTTGTTTTCCACTCCTCGCCATTGCCCTTTCACCGGATGAGATGATGGGGAGCTGGGAGCCTTGGGAGGTCCACGCTCCGAAGTCGAAGTCCTCAGGCCATGTGCCATCTCAGAGCTCACAGCAGTGGCCCAGATCCTCAAATGCAACCTTTGATGCAGGAACAGAGCAGCTGCAGGAAAGCCAGCCAGCTTTCAGGCCTGCCTCTCATCCTCAGCCCCAGCAGCTGGGGATGAGCCCCCTGCTGCTACCGGGAGCAGCAGAACACAGGGACCTGCTGCAAGGCAGCTGTCGTGAGGATGGGGAGGATGCTGTGGGCCACTCTGCTGGGGCTTCTCCGAGCCCTGCATACACAGGACCTCACTGAGGGCTGTTCTGTGCCCTCTGAGTTGGGGACACGCCACCTGAGAGCTACAAGCCATCTCTTTACACAGGAATGGATTCACCTTCCTGTACCTACTGCTGCTGCCCACTTCCCTCTTGTACAGATTTTCCTTTAATAATCAAAAATTAACTGGCTGGCTGTGGGTAGTGACACATGTCTATAATTCTAGTGCTCAGGGGGCCAAGGCAGCAGAATCACAAGCCCAGCCTGGGCTGTGTAACAAGACGTGCCTTAGAAAAACAGAGCAAAGACAGCTGGCTAACATGCAAATCTACATTGAGATTCTTGTGCTTGAAACATACTGGCACCATCTGGCCAAACAGGAAAGCCATTTCATACGTTCTGCAAGTCCAGAGGTAGGCAACACCAGAGTGGATATAATCACCCACTCAACATGTGTGTCACGGATGCCAGCTCTCAACCTTGGCTTTCTCCTCATATCCCTGGGTCCCAGAGTGTCTTCTGGTGACATCTAGGGCCACATGCTTTTTTGTCTATAGGCACTGAGAGAGATCACATTGAACAGACCCTTCCCCCATGAGTTATAATCCCCTTCAGGCTACAATTGGTCCAGCTTAGGTCATGTGTCCTTGCCAATCAGCCAATCAGATCAGAGAGGAGCCACTCACTGTTGCCTTTGACCAATCGGAGTACCTCTTTCAGGAGCTGAGGAAGTAAGAATTGACCAGGCATCTCAGTGCCCACCACAGGGTAGAGAGGCCTCTCTACTCTGTTCCTGACTGGAGCTCACACGCTCACAGACCCAATGGTTTGGTGGCTTTTGAGACTAAAGCAGGCGGTTTTCCTTTGAAAAAGTCTGGAGTCCTGTGTCTTTTTCTCCTGCCCGCCTCCTTCACCCTCACATGCCCACAGGGAGAGAAACAGACTAGTGTCATGAATGGCTGGTCTGCTGCTAGAAATCGACCTCATACTTGGTCGCTTTTCTTCCTTTCCTCTATCCCTCCATCCACTACTGCCTCTTTTCAAAGTGTCTGTGGTGTGGCTGTGGCTGTGGACCTTTTCTTGCAGAATATATCTTGAAGTTTCAGTAAAGAAGCAGCTTTTAGCTGGGTGTGGTGGCACATACCTTTAGTCCCAGCACTTGGGAGGCAGATGCAGGTAGATCTCTGTGAGTTCGAGGCCAGCCTGGACTACCTAAGAAACCCTGACTCCTAACAAAAAATGTACCAGCTTCCAGAAACAGCCTCGGGTGTGTGTTTTCTGTCTCTTATGGTTTTATGAAAACATCTTATGTTTGAGAGCTAGCCACATTGTTATGCTCCAACAGTGATAGTCCAGCTGTCCCCTGGTGCCTGGCCACAGCTCATGTTTCTGGTCCCCTAGTATGAGGTACCAAGTTGTACCAGATCCACACCTCAGCAAAAAGTGCTTCAGAGAGTGTCGACATGCCTGTGCCCCTAAGAATATGTGAGACTCAATTCAGGGTCTGCCTCGGGCAGCAAATACTGGGCTAGTGTAAAGGGGGCATTCCTTCTCATTCCACCCAAGCTCCTCCCCACACTTCTCGCCGGTCATACGTCTGGTTTCTCAGTTTTCTTTTTGTATGCTTTTGTGGTGCTGTGAATCAAACCAAGTGTCCAAACATACAAGACAAGTGTTCTCTACTGCTGAGCCACACCCCCATCCCATCCCTGGGGATTCTACCTGGGCAGATGCTGTACCACTGAGCCACTCCTCTGGCCCACGTTTGCTTCTTACCTCTCTGCCTCCTCTGTGCTGGACAGCTGATGGGTGTAAAATATGGACTGGAGGTGCGCTTGTTTCTCTGTTCGTTTGCTGTGCAGGGGATCAAACAGGCTGATAAATCGTGCTCTACCACAACATTTTTAAGATCTGTTCTTTATCATTTTTATTTATGTATATGGGTATGTGTCTTTATGTGCAGGTGTACAAGGCCAGAAGAGAGTGTCAGATCCCCAGGAGCTGGAGCTGTAGGTAGGTGGCTGTGAGCTGCCGATGTGGGTGCTAGTCATCAGACTGCAAGTGCTCTTAACACAGAGCCATCTCCATGGGTAGTCTGATCAGTACCAGGTATCTCTTTGCAAGGAAATGAGAGGACACACTCAGGAAGGGAAGTTCTGAAGTCAGTGATCTGAATTACAGTCCTAATTCAGCATGTCATCTGGCAAATAGGTGAACACTCTCTAAGTCGCAGAGCTTCTGTGTCTGTAAAATAGAACTAGTAATGTATCTATATGGTTTGGCCCCTGGTGTCACGCCCTCCTATATCCATGTGGCAGGTAGGACTGGGGACGGACCATGGAGCAGGAGGCTATGGGGGAAGCAACTAGGACTGCCTACTTGTAGGCAGCCTTACTTTTAATAAGGGTTCAACCTCCCCTCTAGCCCACCACCTGCAGAGGTAGTGGAAGAGAAAAGTTATTAGGATGTGGGGGAAGTGGACCTGTTCAGCAATAGTTCTATGGAGGCGAGCTCGATCTTCTTGGTCAGCAGTTCAGTCCCATAGCAAACACCAAAGACAGATCAGCAGCTGCAGACCAGTCCTCCCGGCAGGCAGACAAACTGGCAGCTACTGTCCAGTCCTTGCAGCAAGCAGACTCCAGTCAGCTTTAGTTCAATCCTGACAAAAACCGCCAGGCTCTCCTGAAGTGCGGCAGGAACCTCTCCAGCAGTCCTTGGGCGAGTTTCTCTCTCAACGGCTGTGTTATCACAAGCTGAGCTCCACAGTGCTATGTAAGGTGAACCATACATGAGTGTTGTTAGCAAAGACACGTGAGGCGGAGCAAAGCAAACCAAGGCTCGGGTGCTTGTCTACCACTGTCTGTGGGTCATATTTATACTCCTTCATAAGCATTCTTTCACGTGTTTGCTTTAGCAAGACCTCCTTTCACCTGTGTGCCCCAGCAAACCATCATCTGATATAGCTAACTTTCCAAAGAACTAGAAGTTTCCACTTCACCTACCTCTTAATCTCTTATCAGAAGCCCTCCTCTTTTCCACAAGCCTTTTTATCCTCGGGGTTGGCAGGTGAACAAAAAAGAGGGGTTGGAATGCTTTGGAGAGCCAGTGAGTGTTTGCTCTGCACCAGGAAGTGAACTCTGCCTTCCACTCAGACCTGGCTCCAGGGTGTTCCCAAGCCACAGACAAAGCCACCTTTGGTTATAGTCCAAGGTGGGGAATCTTAGCCGTTAAGGACATTCTTAGTCAGCGGGCAGAATTTGAACCCAGCTCTGCCTCTTACAGCAGTGTAGCCTTATGCAAGTTACTTTGATTCTCTTGCGTCAGATCCTGTTGTGTAAAGGGGGATAGCAGTAATTTTCTAGGAGGGTTGTGCCGATCAAATGAGCCAACATAGGGACAATGCTCAGAGCAGGGCCTAGTGGAGAACAGGCCTCATCCACATGCTGCCTGGGATCGTCTGCTTCCAGTCATCAAACGGCCTTGATGAGGAGGCTCACACAGCAGATGTGCTTGTCCCATGGCTGACATGTCTACTGGAAGACAGAAACCCCAGGTGAAGGCGAATCTCAGGAACCAAATCAGCAACTGTCCCTGGACAGAAGATGAGTCTGGTGGATGTCTAGACAGAGAATAATAGTGGGGACAGCATCTGAGCATCTAGGGACACATTCCTGTCATCCAGCGTTCGAATGGGTGATCAAGGGGTGTACAACATTCATCCTAGCACTCAAGAGGGAAAGCAGGTGAATCTGTGAGTTCAAGGCTAGCCTAGTCCACTGAGTGAACTTCAGGCCAGCCAAGGCTACATAGTGAGACCCTGTCTCAGGAAAAAGAAAAAAATAAAGCGTATGTGGGGCGGGGCAAGGGCACACAGAACAGAGCATTTAGATTCAGAAGGCTGAAAGGGAAATGCTGGGAGTGGCTACTCCTTTTTACTAAGAAAGCAGTTTTTGGCACAGATGTCTTCCCCTCGCCCTGCCAGCCTTCCATTTACCTTTGTAGTAACTCGGATTAACCCTCCAGAGCTGCTCTTTGGCTGTGTGTCCTCTGACCCAGCCCACGGCAAACTCGTCTCAAGGGAGGGCAAACTCGTCTCAAGGGAGAGCGAGTCTGAGTGTACCCACCTGCCGTGGTGTCCTTCCATCCTGAAGGGAAATAAAGACAGACATCACTCTGCCCCCTGTCGCCTCACCTGCAGTGGGAGTGACACTGCCTGCCCTGGGGTCTGCTGGGATCCACAGGGGAAGAAGGTTAATACATGCCCCCTCTCTGGAGTGACTCAAGGAGGAGAGGTCCAGTTTAAAGCTGTATGGTGAGGCCAGGGAAAGAGAAGTGGAGGCTGGGCTGCAGAGTGCTTTAAGAGCTCAGTGCACTTGTAGAAAATCCAGGTTAGGTTCTCAGAAACATTTGTAACTCTAACTTAGGGGGTTTCCACCAGCACCCCACCCTTGCAAGGGTGCGGTACACACACATGCACGCACACACACGCAAATAGTCATACACTTCCAGAGCAGAGGCAGGAGGATCTCTGGGAGTTCGAGGCCAGTCTGAAATACATAGGGAGTTCCAGGACAGCCAGTTTCCAGGACCCTGTCTTGAAAAAAAGAAAGAGAAAGAAAGAAAAGAAAAACAAAAGGCAAAGGAAAGGGGGAGAGGAAATGGAAGGGAAAGGAAAGATTAAAGCAATTTGGGAAATCCATGAAAGTATAAAGAACACACAGCTCTACTTCCAGAATGTCTGTCCCAGCCTTTCTCTGAGCATGTGTGTATTCCTTGCCGCTGCAGGAATGTTGGTCATCAGCGGATGCAGGGCCGGGTTCCCCTTACTCCACAGGCCATTAGGGCCAGCGCTATGCTCTTTGTTTTTCTTCCCCCTTTATAATCAATGCCGTTAATCTTTTTTTTTTTTTTCCCCATCTCTAGTTACTTCTTTGAGATAAATTCGCAGAAGTAGCAATACTAGTTCAGAGGGTAAAAACATTTTTACATTTAAATTGGTTGCCAAATTGCCTGGAGAAAGGTTTCACGTGTGTGTGTGTGTGTGTGTGTGTGTGTGTGTGTGTGTGTGTGTGTGTGTGTGTTTGTGTGTGTGTGTGTGCACGCGCGCGCAGCGCGCGCGCTTTGTTTAAAAGATGCTGGAGGGCTGCATTCCTGTGTCCTATGCTAGGCAGGCCACCATTGCACTGGCCTTCTGGGAGCCTGTGCCTCTAGCTCCTTCCACCTGGCCTGAGGCAGCAGCCCCTGCAGCATTACCCCCAGGGCAGGATGGTTCGTGAACAGAACAGCCAGCTCTCACCATCTGCCGGCCAGACCAGTGGGCCTGAGAGGAAACTGTAACCCTTCCAGAGCCTTCTGTAGTGCTGTTGCAGGCGCAGGGCTGGCATTCATGTTCCTGCCATCTTGTCATCCCTTGTGATCTGTGCCCACCTCCCTTCCTCTGTCCCCAGATAACCTGTGGTTAGTTGCTCTGAGACTGCCTCTGTGGGCCTAGGCCTCATCTCCTGGCCCTTCCTACCTCAGAAGAAGTGCTCTTTCCCCAACAGGTGTGTTTTCACACACACCCTGCTCATGGCTGGAGGGCAGGTGATTGCTTCTAAGGGAGAGAAAAGATTACAGGCCAAGTGGACTGTCTAGCGTGGCTCACATGTGTATAACCCCCTAGTCAGAAGAGGTCATATGCAGACTCACAAAACAAATCCACAGGTCTCCGAAGACAGTGTTCTTATGGCTGAAATGTTTAAATACATTTATATACTTTTAAAAATTAGGGGTTGGAAAGATGGCTCAACAGTTAAGGGTCCTGACAAGTTTAGGTCTAGAAGACCAACTCAGGTTCAGATCCAAGGACCCATGCCAGGCTGTTCACAACTACCTGGAACTCTAGTGCTAGGAGATCTGAAACCCTCTTGTACCCATAAACACATGCAGGCGCATCATACATACATACATACATACATACATACAAACCAAAACAAACAAATAAAAATAAATACATTTTTAAAAAATCACATATCTAACAAGACCTGGCTATTAGAGCTCTGTAGACCAGGCTGGCAACAAACTCAACAGAGATCCACCTGCCTCTGCCTCCCAAGTGCTGGGATTAAAGGCGTGTGCCACCACCAGCTTAGTGAGTTATTTTTTAAAAAATAGGGATGAGGAATATTCAGGGATATCAGGAGAGTGACATTATCAATCTATATTATATGCATATATGTAGTTGTACGTATATGTGTGTGTGTGTGTGTCTGTGTGTGTAAAGATAGAACCACTCAGAAAAATTAGATACCTAAGGCAAGTATATTCGACATTGTTTAGAGCTAGAAATGTAACTCAGTTGGCTGTGCTTGCTGAGTATGGAGCTCATAATGTCTTCAAACAGAATAGCCAAGATGACCTTGACCTACTGACCCAGCTGCCTCCAAGTGCTGGGATTACAGTCTGCATCCTCACACTGTACACTGTTACTTCCCACCCGGACGGAACCACTGCCAGCCTTCTAGACCTTTCCCCGTGTTGACCTAGATTGGAGAGAAGGGAGGTAAATGGCCACAACAGTTTTAGCATGGTTGGTTTTTTTTTTTTTTTTTTTTTTTTTTTTTTTAATACAATGATTTTTTTTTTTTTAATACAAAAGATAATACACCATTCTTTTGAGCTCCATACTGTTTTTTGGGTTTTGTTTTGTTTTGTTTTTTTTACTTAAGTCACTGGTAAAAGTAACTAATTTTCTTGAAAGGTTCTATTTCTGAATGAATGTGAGCCAAGTAAGCCTCCTCTAAACCACAGACAAAGGGGGTCGGCCCCGCTGCAGTGCTCCTTTGCGGGACAGAATATGCATATGTGTATGTACGGGTGTGTCATGCAACCCAGAAGTCAAATTCAGGTGTCTTCCTCCATTGCTGTCCACTTCTGTTTGTTTGTTTGTTGTGGTTGGTTGGTTTGGTTTGGTTTGTTTTTGGAGGCAGGCCCCTCTCAGAATCTGGAGCTCTCCCTTTAGGCTAGACTCAACAAGGTAGCATACCCCTGGGATCTGTCTGCCTCTGCCTGGTATTGCTGGGCATGCCGCCATGCCTAGCTTTTCTGGGAATCCTGGGAATTCAGACTCAAGCCTTCATACTTGCAGAGCAGGCACTCCTTCACCCACCAAGCCCTCTCTTCCCTGCCTCCCAGGCCTGCTACCCTGACCTTGGCACCATCCTGGGAGCCAGAGATAGAACAGTGAGTGGCCAGTGTCTTAAAGGCCTGTGGATGTCTCTCGCTCCTCCCCCACATTCCTGTATTGTCAGTTCAGCATCACAATTGCTTACGCAAACATTTCTCACTGAGCTGTAACCCCAGCGGGTGGAAAGATGGCTTCGCAGCTAAAAGCTGGTGGACCCAGGTTCAGTTCCCAGAATCCTGAAGTAGTTTACAGCCATTGCAAACTTCCAAAAGATATAAATACATCTTTTAAAAAAAAAAATGTTACCAGTACCAGTGCCATTTACTGTGCAAAGTACCTCGTGGGAACCTTCTTGCTGGGTGCGCTAGCAAGGACACATGTGACACTGTAGGTTTCCATGGTACTCAGTGGGGCTGCAGTTTGACCCCAGGCAGGCTGATGACCAGAGCCTGGGCATTGCTGCCAGTCATCAGAGATTGAGGGGCAGGCATTTATCAGGGCTGTGTCCATGGCCATGATTGTGATGGCTGTGGATTTGACGTGCCAAGGTTCCAATCCCGTTTGAACCTTTGGTCTCACTGTGGTCTTCAGTAGGTGGCTTTCTGCTTTGAGCCTCAGAGCTCTTCTCTGTAAAGTGGGGGAGATAATATGCCCCCCTCTAGAAGTGTCATGTAGTGACATGTAGAATCAGCAGGGTATGAAGGTAGTTCTGTTGGGGAGAAACAGAAAGTAAGAGAAGGGAGAGATTGGTGGGATTTGATGTGGAGACACCCTTGCTGTGTGGAGCTAGGAAAACTCCGGATGGAGCAGCTCCAGCTGAGGCCCCAGCTCAACAGAAGTGGGGGGTTGCGTTTCTCCCACTTGTGACATCTGGTGCCATCAAAAGGTGCTGAACTGCTGAGGGGTCACAGAGCTGACCCTGAAGTCAGCAAACCCAGGTCTCCCCCCTTTCTGTGGGCCATCTCAGATGTTTTCCCTATTTCGACGGCATTTTGCTTGAGTGTTCCCTTGATTGTAGATAGAGGCTTGAGCCCAGGGCTTGATGTCCTGTGCTGTGACAAGGATGTGGCTGTGAGGGATCTGGGAGCAGTTAGGATCACATATTACCACTGTGGCAGGAGAATGCTACCTAGAGTGTATCCTGCCCCGCACCCCGTTCTCCCCCTTCCCTCCCTGCAGAAGCCTTTCTCATTGCTTCCCTGGGGTCTCCCTAATATCTGCCCCCAGTGTTCTCCCAGCCCCCTAGCCATCCTCAGGTGAAGACATGGGGAGTAAGAGACTCTCCAGCCCAGCCCTCCTCCCAACCCCCCAGGAACAGGATGCAGCTTGAACAGCTGTTCTTTTACAAGGATTCCCTGGCTGTGTTTAATCAAGATTGTCAAATATTGATTTAATCTCCAGGCCCAACAGATGTGATCCTAGCAGGTTTCGGTGGCAATTAGCTGGAATTAGCTTGCAAGTCAGGCTCCATGCTGACAGGACGGACGCCATCTTCTGCCTAGGAGCCTAGCTTGGCCACAGGAGCAAGCCTTACAGGGGGACCCCCCCTAAGTGTTTATCTGTGGGGTTGGCCTGGCTATATAGCCCATGGGAATCACCTGCCCCTTACCATGATAGTGGAAGTGAGAGGCAGTAGCTATGGACCCCTGTGTTGTAGCTTACCAGTGAGCTTGACACCCACAGGCAGCCTGGAACAGAGGCCACGCCCCCCATCATGTCATCACCCCAAAAGGCCCTTCCTCCTGTCTTTGAGGCCTGGCTCTCGCATAGCCTTCCCCTTTCTAGGACTTAGCTGTTGCTTCTGGGTGGGCCCATTCCTAAACTCACATGCCAGGAAGCATATCGTTCCAATTGTGCATTTCAGAGTCTCATTTACTTTCAAGAGAGTGGGACTGTGCCCAGATTGGAACAAGATGTTCAAGCCACATGTGCTTTGGGGGAGCTGTGACACCTTCTCTCGACCATCTGGTCCCACAGGTGCGCCAGGGGCTACCTCCCCTACCACAGGCTCTGGGCTCCTGGGAAAGAGGGCTTGCTGCTCCTCTACTTCAGAAGGAGCCATCACCAGGCCCCATTTGGCTTGCTTAGTATATATTAGTGTATCTCCAGGCAGGGAGCCCGCTGAGCCGCGACTTACGCAGACATAGGACTCTGCTCAGACTTAAGTCCTATCTTCTACTCCATTTTACAGATGAGAAACTGAAGTATAGAAAGGCTCCTTTGTGTATGCAAGGTCTAGCTAGTTTGGTGGCAGGCAGAATGAAGCCTGGGTGGTCTCTGCTTCAGTCCTCAGTGCTACAGCTGCTGTGCAGGGGAAACCTCCAAGATCTGGTGTCGAGGATTCTCAAGGCGTTGACTCGTTTGCTTGCTTGTTTTGTTGTTCCTCTCTCTTCCTTCATGGGCACATGATCACATGAGCCCCTAATCCACATGCACTCGATTATACAAGAGAACCAAGTCAAAGCAAGGGTGACATGGTGGTGTGAGCCTCTGAGCTCAGCCTCTGCGGGGTGACGCGAGAACTCTGCCCTAGAGCAAGGCTGACAAAGGAACTACCCAGCTGTGCAGCGAGTGAGTGCAGACTTTGGTTTGGTTTGTAGTAGGGTCTGCTGTATAGCTCAGACTGGCATCCACCCTGACAGGTGCCGAGGTCACAGGCATGTACCACCACACCTGGACCGTCAGCTTTAGGGCAAGGGGAGCACCCTCTCCTCCCTTCCTGACCCGTCCTGCGGATTAAACAGGTTCATGGGTAAAGCCCCTGCCATGTGCTTAGCATGCTGTAAGCACACATTCAGGCTGTGAGCACACATTTGGCATGCACTCTCATCCCCCAGCTTCCAGCTCCTGCGCATCCTGCATCTCTCCTCTGCCCTGTCTCACTTTTGCTACAAGTGCTTGGTCCTTCCTGGATGAAGGAATTCTCTCAGCCTGGCCTCTGCTCCCAGGCATCCAGCCGTTGTGGGTCTTCTGTATGAAGCATGCAGAGTGACAGCAGCATGGACACCCATGCTCCTGCCTTGACACGCCATGGTATAAACATAAAATAGAGTGCATGCCAAGAATTCCAATATAGAATTTTCATTCACTATTCCTCTTTCCCAAGGGAGAAGAATCATGCCTATTAAACACCCTTAAAAGCAGGGCAGGTCACCAGGGCCAGGTTGAGTACTGTAGATGCACACTGCCCTTTCCAATTAGAAACATGAATCCTCTGGCTTCTTTGGTACTGAATACAAAACATAGCTTTTCATGGTCAAGGCCTGGATCACTAGGGTGAAGTTAATGGGCTGTCTTTGCCTCAACACTTCTTAATAAGATTTCCAATGTGTCCATCCTCTTAGCTCCCGGGGGTACTGTAGCATGGTCCCTGGTATTTCTCAAACTTCGATTGAGATCAGGGACAACCAGGAAGAAGCCCCGTGCTTCACCTGGACCACTAAGCTGTTGCTGTCTTTCCAGAGTCTGTATGTCAGTCATGTGTTCCACGGCTCATTTTTCTTTGGAGCAGAGTGGTCAGGGGTGGGAACCAGACTGTCAGGGTTTGGATCCTAGCTGCGCTCCCTGCCAAGCTGTGGGACTTGGTCATGTCACTGTCCTTGCCCATTTATGAACTGAGCATGGTGGATGTCCCTGCTGTGTGGGGTTGTGGGTGCATACAGGTTAGTACGGTCTAACATGGAAGCCTGAACCTGGTGCACAGGCAGGAAATATCTGGCTTCGTCTTGTTATTAGCCCATCATCCCTTCCCTTCCCCAAGAGCATGCAATAAGAAGCATACGAGACCTGTATTCTCAGCACCTGGTGGACTCAGTCATCTGGAGTCCTGAGAGCTCCGTGGAGGTGACAGGAAGAGGCCATCAGACCAGCGACAACTGGAAGTCAGAGGAAGCGGGTGGACCAGGCTCTCAGCAGCTGTGCTTCCCGGAGCATCTCCCGCAGAGGTCTCCAGAGTCCTTTATCCCAGTAATTGTACCACATATGACCCTCAGCAGTCTCCGTCCCTGATGCTGTGGTTTGAATCTGAAGCACACCCCACAGAATTCCGTATTTGAACGTTTGGTCCCCACCAAGTAGCGCTGCCTTGGGAGATAGTGGAAGCTTTTGGATGTGGGGCCAGCTGGCAGATTTAGGGCCACAGGCTGAGCTAGAGGGGTACAGGCCAGCTCCTGTTCCATCCGAGCTCTTCACCATGATGCAGTGAATTCTCTCAAAGCACAAGCCTGTCTTTTTCCCAAGTTATTTTTCTTGGGTGCTCTGTCACAGCAATAAGGAAGAGAGCCTAGACTGCCTGGTACTTCCAGGACATACTGTTGCTCAGCCCGTTACACATGCCCTCCTGACTGCTCTAGCCATGCCCCTCAACCTTGTCAGAACCACTATATGCCTCCAGATGCATGTGCTGTCTTTCAGCTTGCTGCCCAACCCCTCCCCCCATGCTGCTCACTTTTAGAGGAGAGGCGGAGAGAGCAGGGTCTCACTATGTAGACCTGTCTGTCTGTCTGTCTTGGAACTCTATGTAGAGCAGCTGACCTTGAACTCAGATCCACATGTCCAACCTAGCTACAGAGCTTCTAAAAGATCCTCAGGGGCAGTGAGATGCCTTCGAGGTCAGCTTGACTGTATCTCAAAAAGGGGATGGAGGGGAGCATTGACTAAAATGGTGGGTTTCACATGTTCAGAGGTGGTACACTGAATGCATCAGTCATGTGACGGGGACAGGTTGACTAAGTGAACACATTTTAGTGCTTGCTTATTCCGTTTGAGACAGAAGCTCACTGTGTAGGCAATCTAGCTTTAAACTTAAAATCCTCCTGCCTCCGCCAGTGAAAGCACAAGGGCTAAGGTGACATCACTGAGCTCTGTCCTCTGTCTAAGGACATTAGGGGAGTCTGAACTATAGTAGAAAGAACACCACGGCTGAAGCTAGCTGTTCAGGGAGGATTGGACTGCTGTGGAGGATCTCCAGGGCTTGAGTGGAGGACTGGAGAGAGAGGAGTAGGGAGGGCCTATAGGAAGGCTGACACGGGCAGTCCCAGCCTGAGCCATGGGTGTGTGGGGGCATACCTTTCAACTCAGATGCAGCAGAAGTAGGCAGGCCTTGTGTGCTGAGTTCTCTGGCGACCCACCCAGTCTGTGTCGGTTCTGGCTGTGTGACTTAGCCCGTGGAGCGGGGTGTTGTTCCTGAGCAGAGGGCTTTAAGGGTTATGGCATGTTTTAGCCACTCCTCTTTCCTCTGACCTTGGGCCGTCATCCTAGGCAAAGCTGCTTTGTGCTGGAAGCCAAGGTGACACAAGCAGAGTCATCAGCCAGCCTGCCACATATCTCATATATGTGAGTGCCCTGCTGCATATCTGGAGTCATTTGTTACTGCAGCAAAGCTTAGGCCATCCTAATTATCCTGAGAAGGGACAGAGATAGGAAGGGTTCTATCTGCAGTGTAAGTGCGTTGCTCCCAGTGACATCCTAAACAGCTGAACAAGAGAATGGTTAGATCTAGAAACATTTGTCTATCTCTTCCCACAGGGGAAGACGGAAGCTGCAGAGTCCAGTGTGTTGCCTGTGGTTGCAGGAAAGGTTGGGGCTCACCAAATCCGGGATAAAAGAGCAGGGCTCAGACATCCTTGCCTCGGGCACATTGCTTCATCTGTCTGCTCCTGTTTGCTCATCTGTAGAATGGAGGTGGTAATGAAAGCCGCCTTGTGGAGCTGTGAGGCTTAGCAAATAGCAGTTAACAAACACCAGGTGCTTAGAAAGGAACCTGGCCCACAGGAAGGTGGCAGTCCCCACAGCTGCCGCTGCACATGCTGCTTCTGTTCACGCAAGTGTCTGTTCCAAGACTGAAGCCTTTAGTGGTGAGAGGTCCTTTAGTGGGACCGGTGTCGGGCCAGCTTGATGTGGAGCCTCAGACTCTTAACTCTCAGCTTCCTTTTTTCACGAGTCATTCTCCTCTCTCGGCCAAAAGATAGCTGCGGTCTGCAGCTCTAGCATTCTGGACAAAGACCTCACTGGTGTTAGTGGATCAGACTAGGTACATTGGTCTGTGCTTGCAAAGGACAGAGCCACTCTGGGCAGGCAAGTGGCAGAGTCCCACAAAGGAAATTTGGCCTGCTATTGGGGAAGAGAGTGGGATGCATCACAGAGAATTTCACGTGGGATGTTTTGTGTCTTCCCTTCTGTCCAGCCCTGAGCTTGCTGCAGACACTATAGCTCACAGAGGACCCCCCTTCTGTTAGACTCCCCCTAAGATTTGAAGGCCTCATCGGGAACATTCACTCCACTTGAGCCCCCAGACTTCACAAGTGGCAGCCTGGGAACATAGGCTAACCACTGATTATCTGCTCTTCTGACAGAGCCCCCAGGCAGGCAGGACAACCACAGCATGGTTCTGTTGCTCCCTGTTTTCCTTGCAACTGGAATGGCCACATGACCTCACTCTAGCCAATGATCTGGAAGGATTAAGGTCAAAGGGCTGCTCTAGGAAAGTCCCCTATGTGCCTGAGTCTTGGGGGTTCAGTATGAAGCAAGGCCCACCAGCTTCTGACCATAAAACAACAAAAGCTGTCAGCCAGCAGCATGCTGTACCTGCAGCAGGAAGGAATAAGACACCTAATGTCATGGCCCTTTTCTCTAACCAGGGCTAGAGCCACCATCCCTGGGCCCCTTCTTAGGAAATAATTGCATCTTCATTGCCACCTTTGGATAGAGTCTGGTCACATGCTGTCTTAAGGTGTTTTTTTTTGTTTGTTTTGTTTTTTTTTTTTTTTTTTTTTTTTTTTTTTTTTAGGTTTTTCGAGACAGGGTTTCTCTGTGTAGCCCGGGCTGTCCTGGAACTTACTCTGTAGACCAGGCTGGCCTTGAACTCCTGCCTCTGCCTCCCAAGTGCTGGGATTAAAGGCGTGTGCCACCACCGCCCGGCTTGTCTTAAGGTTTATTTGTACCCATTTGGGGCTGGCTTACAGTTTCAGAGGTTTAGTCTATTATCATGGCAGGAAGCATGACAGCATCCAGGCCGATATGGTGGTGGAGATGGAGCCAAGAGTTCTACATCTTGATCAAGCAGGCGGCAAGGAGAGACTGCGTCACACTGGGCATAGCTTGAGCATATGAGACCTCAAAGTCTGCCTCCCCAGTGGCACAATTCCTCCAACAAGGCCATGCCTTCTAACACTGCTCCTTCCTATGGGCCAAGTGTTCAAACACATGAGTCTATGGGGCCCATACCTATTCAGACCACCACACCCCACTCCCTGGCCCCCATAGGCTTGTAGCCATAACATAATGCAGAATGTATTTAATCCAACTTCAAATTGCCCATTGTCTATCACAGTCTTAACAATGTTTAAAAGTCCAAAGTTCAAAGTCTCTTCTGAAATTCATGCAATCCCTTAACTCTAATCCCTTATGAGATCAAAATCAAAAAACAGATCACATACCTCCACCATATAATGGCACAGGATATATATTACCATTCCAAAAGATATCATAGTGAGGAAATACTGGACCAAAACAAACTGGAAACCAACTGGGCAAACCCCAGACTCTGTATCTCTATGTCTGATGTCAAAGCACTCTGAAGATCTCCAGCTCCTTTCAGCTTTGTTGGCTGCAACACACGTCTCCTTTTCTTAGGCTGGTTCCACTACCAGTTAGCAGCTCTCCTTGGCAGGTATCCTACTGCTCTGGCATCTCCAACAACTTGAGGTCTCCAAGGCAATCCAGGCTTCAGCTTCATGCAGTGGCCTCTCTGGGCCTCCATGCAGGGACACCCCTGCCACACACCTGGCCTCAGCACCTTTCCTTAGACATGGAGGGAGATTCCATAACCCCTCTCTTCTATTCTTGATTCTAAAGCCAGAACTACATGGCCAAAGCCGCCAAGTGCTACTGCTTGCTGGGACTGGAACATGGCCTCCTTGTTAAATTACATCTTCACCAGCTTTCTGGTTTTGATGGTTAACTTTACTGCCTAAGCTTGGCTGTTCTGACCTTGAACTCAGAGATCGGCTGCCTTTGTCTTCCTGAGCGCTGGGATTAAAAGCATGTGCCACCACACCCAGACCTAAGCTTTTCTTTAACTCCCTTTCTCAAAGTGAACGCTTAGCTGAGTGGGATCTTACCCCAAGGTCTCTACTCCCTTAGTTCCATTTAATATCCCTTAACACAGGATTCAGCTCCATTCCACTTCCTGGCACCCCTCTAATCATGAACCATACATTTTGTATTTTTTTCTTGCTTAGTTTGCTCCATTTTATCAAAACTCTCTCATAAGAATGAACCACAGATCAGAGTCTATACTAGGTTGTTTTGAGATTTCCTTTACTATTACAATTAATCTAAATCTCTTTACCTTAGCCTTTGGTAGACTCTTTGGACAAGGGCAAAAAAAAAGCAGCCACATTCCTCAGTAAAATATCACATGAATGATCTTTAGGTGTAATACTAAATTCCCCTCTAAAACCTCTTGAGTCAGACCCCACAGTTCAGATCCCCCTCACACCACTGTCTTCCATGCTCCTACTAGGATGGCCCACTAAGCCCCACTTAACACATCCCACTGCTTTCCTATTCCAAAGTCCCAAAATCCACAATCCTCCAAACAAAAACATGGTCAGGCCTATCACAACAAATACCCTACTCCTGGTACCAGTCTTTATCCTGGGGTTTTAGTGCTGTGAAGATACACCATGGCCGAGGCAACTCTTGTAAAGGACGACATTTAATTGGGGCTAGCTTACAACTTCAGAGCTTTAGTCCATGATCATCAAGGCAGGAACCATGACAGCATCCAGGTCAACATGGTGCTAGAGATGGAACCAAGAGTTGTACATCTTGACCAAGCAGGTGACAAGGAGAGACTGTGTGTCACACTGGGCATAGCTTGAGCATATGAGACCTCAAAACCTGCCCCCACAGTGACACACTTCCTCTGACAAGGTCACACCTCCTAATACTGCCTCCCCTATGGGCCAAGCATTCAAACACCTGAGTCTGTGGGGCTATACCTATTCAAACCAGCACACTTTCCGAAACCCAGTGGGTCCTGCTGACTCTTAGCCATTGCCCTTCTCCTCTGCCGTTGCTGACTCTGGGGCTGCCCAGCCTTTCCCAACTCAGACTTCCCCAGCTGCGTTCCTGGTATGTGGTCCACAGAAGCTTGGTAATCTCAGTCAGACACAGCCAGTGAGGAACTCACAGAACCACTGGGAGCCCAGAGGAGCAAGCATGGGTAAGGACCAGGGGAGCTCCAGCCGGAGGGAACCACAGGAAAAGCTAAGCCAGTGTCCCTGTTACTGAGTGACACTGTAGGCCCAGGTGTCCTGTGGTTGGAGATGCACTACTTCCTCTCCCCCAGATTCAGTGGATCCTGCCCTGTTTTCATAATGGGGGTTTGGGGGCCGGTGGGACAAAGTCTCTCCAAAGCTTCCTGGAAGAATGGGAGTACAAATGGAGTCCAGAATGCTTGGGACCAGAAATCAGCAGGGGAAGTTTCCATTTGTGGCATCTTATTGGCACTTAAAACAACTTGAAAATAAGTGAGTGAGTGAGTGAATGAATGAATGAATGAATGTTTCCTGTTGCCAGGAAGGACTTGGGCACTATGTAACAAAGGACATCCTTGAACTTCATATTCTCACTGCCTCTGCTCCTCAGGGCTAGGATTGATGTGTGTCACTATGCCCCCGTGACACTTAAAATGTTTCAGATTTTCAAGTTTTGGATGCTCAGCCCGGAAGGACAATGGTGACGGAGAAGCAGGAATTTCCCTGCTTCACAGTGAGACTGGGGTGCTGTCAGTCACTGGCACGGCAGGCACACCCCAGTTAGAGCCTAGCCATTTGATTCTCAAACACACACCATGCTTCTCTCCTAACTGGATTCCCTATTGGGAAGACCTAGGAGGTTTGGGGTTTTTGCTTGTTTGTTTTGTATAGGACACACTCATCATGCTCCAGAGGCTGTGGGAACCACTCAGAACTGCACTGGGGAGATGTGTGCAGAGCCACAGTCTTGTAGAACATCTGTGTGTTTGCAGCAAGGTTCGATTAGAAGTGTCCACAGAACTAGAAGCCAAATAACATCAGGAGAGCCCATCTGGTGAGAGGTGCACACCACAGCAAGCCAGGTTCCCTGCTGGGTCACCAGTTGTCGCACATGGCCCCGGTGTGCCTACATCAGAGGGAAAAAAATCTGCCTTTGTGCAGTATGGGGGCCACACAATTCTCCACTGAACACAGCACCAGCCGTCCTGGGAAGCATCCTGTGTTCCTGAACTAATGGTTCAATAGTAGAGTCAGGCCCTAAGTGGATATGAACATCTCCATCTGTGGGACCTACCAGTCACCAAAGGCTGCAACCCAGCTTCCCTACCCACGTCCAGCTCACCTTTTACTTTGTGGATACATACTGCAGTTTCTCAGTAATGCAAACTTTCTCAGTCTTGGGGTTTCTGTAGCTGTGATGAAGCACGGTGACCAAACAACTTGGGGTTATTTCATTCGCAGTTAACAGTTCATTACCAAAACCGGTGAGGGCAAGACAGGATCCTGGAGGCAGGTCATGGAGGGGTGCTGCTTATTGGCTTGCTCTTCATGGCTTGCTCAGCATACTTCTTTTAGACACCAGGATCACCAGCCCGGGAATGGCACCAACTACAGTGGGCTGGGCTGGGCCCTCCCCCATTGATCACGAAGAAAACGCCCACAGGCTTGCCCACAGCCAGATTTATTGGAGGCATTTTCTTGAGGCTTCCTCCTCCCTAATGACTGTAGGTTGCGTCAGGTTGACACAAAACTAGCCAGGCATTGTGGAACACACTTACAATCCCAGTATTCCTACAGTCCCTGGCCTCCAGAGGTTACTGAGGCAACAGCATCACAAGTTCAAGACAAGCCTGAGCTACATATGAAAGCATGTCTTAAAAAAGGAGAGAAATAGAGGCTGAAAATTCAGGCCTGGTTGTGGTTCAGCAGTTACATGCCTGTGTAGCAGATACAAGGCTCTGGGCAGAAGCGAAGGCTTCCTTAACAGTCAGCAAACGCACCCTGTGGTCCTGAAAGCAGACAGTGCTGTACCTTGAAGAGCCAAGCCCCACCCCCACCCCACCCCCGCCTCCTCTTGTGATGCTAGGACCCATCAGTGTCTCCCACTCACACAGGGGTAGGAAGCCATTTGTGAATTAGAGAAATAGGTGTGTTCTTAAGCCCCAAGGGAAGTGGGAAGCAGGGAAGATGGCTGCGATGGAGTGGGTGACACGGGAAGAGCATCCACCAGGGCACTGAGGACCTTGTTTGGCTCCTCTTTTGGGCAGACCAACTCAACAAAAGACCCATTGAGATGGCAGACCCGGACCTGGCTGGGGCGGACAGATGATTGCGGGCTAAGAAGGAATCTCTGTGAACTCTGGTGGGCATGAAGTAAGATCATGGTGGGATCTTTTTTTTATCTTTTTTTTTTTTTTTAAAGACCTTGTCTACTAGAGAAGTGAACAGTAATCTGTGGATGCAATGGTCTCGTGGCTGGTGGCGTAGCTTAGTGCCAGAGCACTCACCTGGCATGCACAGGCCTTAGGTTCAGTGCCCAGGACCAATGAACAGGTGAAACTGGAAGGCAAGGCGCTAATGGTACTGGAGCTGGTGACACAGACCCATCACCGTCCCCTCTCTGCCTTTAACATAATCAGACACTCTTGCTAGGCACAGTGCTATCCTCCTATAATCCCAGCACTCGGCCGGGAGGAGGAGGCAGGAGAATCTCTTCAAAGCTGCATAGCAGGACCTTGTCTGAGAAAGGAAAGAAGGAGAGAGCAGGCAGACAGACCATAATAATAATGAGTCTTCAAATGAGTAAAGCTGTCTTCACCATCAAAAAAAGCCACATTCCCTGCCTCCGGGCAATAGAGTATACTGCTCACACCTCACTTCTTTCTTTTCTCCTCCTGCAGCATGGCTGGGAAGACGCCGGCACCACCCGCAGGCCATGGCCTGCAGCCTCTGCCCTCTCTGCCCCACTGAGCCCATGCATCTGGAGCGCCCTGGATGATACCTGCCTCCTGAGGCTGCAACTGTGCTGCTGTCCACAGCGATGGTGAAGAACTGGACGCTACAGGCTCACTACCTTCAAGTGCACTTTCGGGGGCCGACACCCTTTGTCCCAGGACTGGTGGGCCTGAACAATGGCTGAAGGCCAGGGGACCCCATAGAGTTGCACCTCAACTTCCAGGGGCAGCAGCACTCCAGCGCCCGAGGACTATGACCACCTATCGGCCCCTCCCTAATGATGGTGTGGACCTGGCAGCCAGCTGTGGGGCCAGGAGCACCGATCTCCTCCCTGGGGACTACACTCCCATGGGATTCTGGGCCCAGAATGGCAGCATGTCCCAGCCTCTTGGTGAGAGCCCAGCCACTGCCACTACCCGCCCTAGTCCCACCACCCCTGCCATGCCCAAGATGGGAGTGCGTGCCAGAGTGGCTGACTGGCCACCCAAGCGAGATGCCCTGAGAGAACAGAGCAATCCCAGCCCCTCACAGGACACAGATGGTGTGAAGACCACCAAAGTAGCCCATTCCATGAGGAACCTACAGAATGGACAGCACCCCTCCAGCACCCCAGCCTCCTCAGGATCCAGAGCCTTCCATCGACTGTCCAGGAGAAGGTCCAAAGATGTAGAATTCCAGGATGGGTGGCCCCGGTCGCCTGGCCGGG
This sequence comes from Mastomys natalensis, assembly GCA_021653895.1. Lineage (NCBI taxonomy): Eukaryota > Metazoa > Chordata > Mammalia > Rodentia > Muridae > Mastomys > Mastomys natalensis. The sequence goes on along the minus strand of JAJTUV010001598.1, from coordinate 175,017 downwards.
CCTTCCTCCCTCTGCGACATCGGAGCAGCAGCGAGATCACCCTCAGTGAGTGTGATGTAGAGGAACCCGGAGATCCGAGGGGGACCCGGCACCCAGGGGTGCTGCCCCTCTTCCGAGAGTATGGCAGCACGTCCTCCATCGATGTGCAGGGTGTACCAGAGCAGAGTTTCTTTGACATCCTCAATGAGTTTCGAAGCGAGCAGCCAGAGGCACGGGGCTCCCGGAACCTCAGCGAGCTCCTGCGGGTGGACCCTGGCGCCCTCTCAGGTGGCAGCTGTGGGGCAAAGGGAGACCCCCGCAATGGCCAGTCCACCAAAGACAGTCTCCAGAGTCTACAGCCTCTCAAGGAGAAGGAGAAGGCCCGGAAGAAACCCATCCGGGGCCTGGGCAGTGGGGACACTGTGGACTCGTCCATCTTCAGGAAACTGAGGAGCAGTAAGCCCGAGGGGGAAGTGGGCCGGCCTCTGGGAGAGACTGAGGAAGGTCGAAGCCCTCCAGAAGCCAGCAGGCCATGGGTCTGCCAGAAGAGCTTTGCCCATTTTGACGTGCAGAGCATGCTGTTTGACCTCAACGAGGCAGCTGCCAACAGGGTGTCCGTGGCCCAGAGGCGCAACACCACCACTGGGGCCTCAGCTGCTTCAGCTGCCTCAGCCATGGTGACGCTCACAGCATCACGAGCCCACAGCCTGGGGACTCTGGACCCAGCCTTCACCAGCACGGAGGATTTGAACTGCAAAGAGAACCTGGAGCAGGACCTGGGGGACGACAATAGCAACGACCTGCTACTTAGCTGCCCTCACTTTCGCAATGAGATTGGCGGGGAGCGAGAACGCAACGTCAGCTTCTCCCGGGCCTCTGTGGGTTCCCCAGGGGGCAGCAGCGAGGCCCACATGGTTGAGCCCACCCTGAGCACCCACCGAACAAATGCCAGCATCTCGGTGCTGGAGGTACCCAAGGAGCAGCAGAGGACACAGAGCCGCCCCAGGCAGTACAGCATTGAGCACGTGGACCTCGGCGCTCGCTACTACCAGGACTACTTTGTGGGCAAAGGTGATGAGTGGCTGGGGCCCCAGCTTATCTTTGAAACACACGCACTGCCTTCATTCATCTGACCCTGTCTCATTACTAGTGGTGCCTGGGAGAACAGAGGAAGCTGACAACCTGCCACCCGGCCCTAGTTTCAGGCTCCAGTGCCACCAAACAAATAATAAATGGTTCTTGTCAGATGTAGCAGATGCCAGCTAGGTCTTCCACAGGGCTCAGAGAGGCCTCTGGAGTTAGACAGACCATGGGTTGGAGTGTCTGTCTGATAGCTTGTTGACTTTGTGACACATTTCACCCTGAGATTGATCTCACGGGGCGCAGGGTTGTTTGTAGTGGATCCCGTAAGCCACCCAGAATGGCACTGAGATGAACGGTGAAGGGGCGGAGTAGACGGTCCAGACCCCAGCCGTCGGGATAGAGGCTGGGAGGCTCCATATCGGTAGCATGAGATCCCAAGATGAAACGTGCCGAAGGGGTGAAAGGCCTGTTTCATGTTGGCTTTTAAAACTCACCAAGAAGCAAGATACGGTAGCGTACGTCCTTAATTCCAGCACTCAGGAGGCAAGGCATCTGCATCTTCAGTTTGAGGTAGACCTGAGCTACCTACTAAGACCCTGCCACAAAAAGGAAAGGAAGTAGAGGGGTGGGGGCAGATAGTTATTTCCTGCCAGGCAGGGTGATGCACAGGTGAATCCCAGTAATATAGTATGACCTTCTCTATTCCCCAGATTCTAAATGGACGTCTTTTAGCCACAGAAGGCTTAGGATTAACTTAGTGTCTATTGAGCACTGACTGTCTACTGGGATTAGCTGGGCATTGTATGTAGGTAGAAAAACCAGCAGCAGCTCAGTAGCATCCTTAGGAATAAACGCCCACCTCTGGAATACAGTGTACAGGGCTGTTCTCATTAATTTGCACTGGTTATTTTGGGCTAGCCTTAGATTCACCCAGGAGCATCTGAAAACAGGGACTGTCAGAATACTGGGGATGAGGACAAGAAGCAGATACCTGTTGTGTTTTTTGAATTTTTGCTGATAGCAGCATGAAGACATTGAACCAGAATCATGCAGGCTGCTGGCAGGGTGCTGCCACAATCTTCTTAACAACAGCAGCAGCAGCAACAACAGCAAAACTAACCAACCCACTAGGGTTGGATATCAGAAAGAACTGTTTTCTGGTAGAATTCTCAGTGGCTTGTTCAGGAAAAAGGGACGAGCAGAAGCCTGGCTCCTGGGCTTGTTTATGGCTGTTAGCCTCACTCAGCGTTTTCCATTATTTGGGTCTGGAGAAGCATGGTCAGATACAGGCATGACTTAGGGATCCGTGTCAGGGCCCTGAACACATCTGAGGTCCTGAGCTACTAATGGCCAGCATTTAAGCCTCGTGCTTGCTGTGTGCCAGCCTGGTGCTGTGCTAACTCAGTTAATCCGCACATTGCTGAGTTAAGCGCATTTGACTGCTAAGAATCGCATCATGTGACCTGGCTGGGGCCATAGATCTAATCTCAACCCAGAATTCGTGTTGGCAGGAGACTCCCTAGGCTCAGGGCTTAAGCGCTCCACAACAGCTAATGGGAGCTAAAGCGGGCAAGCTGTTAACAGAGCCAGGATTAATCTCACTGGCCCTGAGATGATGACCCACTGTGTACTATGCCAAGCCTTTCATCATTATGGTCTTGCTCTCACACACCAGTTCTGAATTGTGGGTAGCTTCTTAAGTCCCTGTTCCTCAGACGAGAGTACTGGGGCTCAGAACAGGCCTGTGACTTTTCCTGGTTCAGAAATCCCCGCTTTGATCAAACTTCAGGGTTTCTCTGTTGACCTTTGTTTTGTGAGTTTTGTGTGAGACTGCCTCACCCCCTCTCATCACACCGTGAGCAGGCTGCCATGGGCTGTGCCCTGTCCTTCCAGACCTCTGACCATACCTCCCTGCCCTCCCTTTTCAGAGCACGCCAATTACTTTGGCGTGGATGAAAAGCTGGGGCCCGTGGCGGTCAGCATCAAGCGGGAGAAGCTGGAGGATCATAAGGACCACGGACCTCAGTACCAGTACAGGATCATCTTCCGGACTCGTGAGGTAGGCCCGCTGCCGGTATGCCTGCCGGGTCAACGGGAGCCATGAACCTTTCCCACTTCTGTGTCCCGGTTCTACCGGGTTCCAGTCCAAACTTCCTTGCCACGTCCCATAAAAGGTCCAGTACTGAGACTCGATGAGTCTGTCCATTTTACAGAGGGAAAAACTGGAACTCAGAAATCACGTAAGTTGCAACAAATAAGCCAGACCAGGATCTGAACCCACCAGGTGACTTCAAAGCTCCAGATCACCAAATCCATTTTCAAGGCTCAGGCATGAAGTCATTTCAGGACGAGGGTATTAAGGAAGACTTCCAGCCGCAGTCTGGGCAGGCCTGGGGCATCAAAACAAGCCCTGTCATGCTAAGCAGCTTCAGCCTCTACCATACTACTCCATGCTCAGCTGAGAATCCCACTGTCCTGCCCAGCAGTCAGTCCTTGGGTTAAAGCTTAGCTCCAGCAACAGGGGAAGAGGGCATATTGCTGTCCCCCCACACCACACAAGTGATTTGTGACAGAATGTGTTTCTGACTTAAAGCTGCCTTAAAGTCACAGAGATTCACTGATCTCTGTCATGGAACCTGCTGTGGGCACAGACTGACCCAGTCTTGTGCAAGACTGCAGAACGTGACACTTCCACTCAGCCTGCTCAGCTCTGCCTCCCTTCCCTTCTGTCGCCAGCAAGCTGTCTTCCGTCCAGGCCTCCTAGATCCTGAGAGCTTGCCATGCAGAAGGATGACTCAGTTCTGCAGGATCCCTGACTGGTCCTTCGTGGATCCCACGCCCACACCTCAGGCCAGGCACCGACAGGGGTGATAGAGGGTGAGAAAGATACACAGCCAGATCTAGGACACAATCCACCCAGGGCTAGAGCCACCACCCTCACCCTGAGATCGACAGTTCCTTGGGTGTAGCCGGTCTTTTGCTACTTTGTGGGTTCTTTTTCTCAGCCTCTGTCAGTACTGGTTTCACCCCATCACTAGATGAGGGGGAAGAATGGGGGCAGAGAGAGAAAGAGGGGGGCGTCTAGAAACCTAATTTCTCTTCTTTTGTTTCCTCTTTGAGCATGACTACTGACAAACCACAACCACCACCACCCCTGACTAACAACCACCAACCCTGCCTGTCAGGGCCCTGGCATTTATATACCCTCTGAAAAGTCCTCAGAATCCCAAACCGTCACACAGTCGCAGAAACTATCCGCTGCTGGCAAAACCACGCCTCTTCTAGGGCACGAGGCAAATCACAGTCAGCCGCTGCAGACGGTCTGAAGCAGCCCCACATCCCACACCTGGGATTAAAACTAAAACACATTCTTATAATATTTCTGTGTTTTTTTAAAGTAATCAAAATTCCAGAACTCTGAAAAGTGTTACTACACATGGGAGGAGAGGAGAGAAGAGAAGGAGGCCCCTGGCAGGGACGGTGGAGTGTTTTTGTTTTGTCCTTTGTACATGTATCATGTAGCCTGAGCTGGTCTCCCACTCACTGTGTATCTGAAGCTGGCCTTGAGCTCCTGATCCTTGTGATCCACCTGATCCTCCTGCCTCCACTCTCTGAGCACTGGGATGTGGGGCATGCACCACCGTATCCAAGAGAAAGGAGGTTTTCGTTTGCGTTGCTCCCTGTCTCTGATCCCCAGCTGTACAAAGCAAGTTAGCAACCGTGGCAAAGTGCTGGCACCTCCTGAAGGAGCCACGTAAAGGTGACGTGTCTAGAAAGGCTGATACAGGCCCACACACCGAGGATCCCAGTATGCCTGGCCTGCACAGTGGTGTAAAGAGCCAGCAGGCCACCTCTGCCATGGACTTTGAGGTTTTGGAACTCATCCTGGCATGCAGATGAGAACAGTCACCCCACCATCAGAGGCTCTCAACTGGATGTCAAGCTCTATGTCAGTTGAGGAGAGTGGGTCCCAAAATCACATGCCCATACTGCAAGTGGTCTCTCCCGGCGTCTTAGCCAACCTTTTCCTTCTGCTCACCTTTCTGACCAGTTGATCACCAAGACAGAATGTGAGGTGACAGTTCAGGCAGCTTCAGAGCATTTAGGACACGTGAGCAAATGCTGGTGAGACGACAAGCCTGTGCATGCATGCACATGAGAAATGCGGATTTTCAAGCTGCCGTGGCGGCTGAGCACTGCAGTGCAGCTGCGCTCTGCCTTCACCTAGGCTGGCTCGTCGGCCTCGCAGCTTCCCCAGCCCTGAGGTCGCCCTCATTTATGACAAAGCAGCAGATGCAGAGCCGTCAGGACCCTCCAGTAAGAGGCTCTTGTCATCCTCTGGCCACTCCACTCAGCTGCCTCAGGCAGTCTCCTGACACAGGTCAGCCCTCCCCCCTCCCCCACATTGGGCTTGGTCATGATTAAAGAATTCAGACTTACACATGCGTGCAGTGCCCATAGAGGTCACAGAAGACATTGAAGCCCCAGAGACCAGGGTTACAGATGGTTATGTGCCCCTGTGTGGATTCTAGGAACGGCACCTGAGGCTTCTGTAAGTGCTTCTCTCTCCTTTCTTTCTTTCTCTTTCTTTCTTCTTTCTTTCTTTCTTCTTCTTTCTTTCTTTCTCTCTCTCTCTCTCTCTTCTCTCTCTCTCTCTCTTTCTTTCTTTTTTATCTATCTATCTATCTATCTATCTATCTATCTATCTATTATCTATCTATCTATCTATCTGGACAGGGTCTTACTATGTCTCTCTGGCTGGCTTGGAACTCACTATATAGACCAGGATGGCCTTGAACTCACAGAGCTCTGCCTCCCAGGTGCTGAGACTAAAGGTGTGTGCCACCATGCCTGGCACATATGTAAGTGCTCTTAACCACTAAGCCATCACTCTTCACGCCCTAGAATAATAAATGACAGCATGTCCTGTGCACTGAGGGCCATGACACTTCAGTGCTTTCTCAGCAGGCCAGGGGTGACTTCTCTGCTTTGGCTCCTGTTTGGTAACTGGAAGCTGTTCCATGTGTCCTTGGCCTCATGGCCACTCATCCCAAGACACTGTCACCACACAGCCCCAGACTGTGCTTTGTGAGTATGGTAGCAACCAAAGCAGCAACATGACTTAAAGGCTGCTCTCTTGGGGGCAGATAGCATTGCTACACAAGACTCCCTCATAGCCCATGCCAGGGAGGGAGTGACAAAGTGGAAGACACATTAGGGAAATGGGTGGCTGAGGCAGGGGGTCAGATCCTCAGACAGGACGGTTGACAGAGGCACCTCTGAAACAGCCAATCCCTTGGGGATCTGGTGTGCTGGCTCACAGCTCTAGCTGCGGCACTCTGAAGTCTGAAGCAGGTGGATTGTCATCAGTTCAAGTCCAGCCTGAGCTTCAACACACACACACACACACACACCACGAGTGCGCACACACCACGAGTGCGCACACACACCATGCAAGCCTTTGTCCACAGTCACCTACAGACCACACGCAGACCCAGCCCTGGCCCCCAGCCCCTGCAGAGCTGCCCTGTGAGGCCTTCAGGCCTTAGCACGCATCATCTGGAATTGGAGGAGAAGCAGTGGACCTGAAGGCTCGCCTCACCTCCTTTCCCATCGCACAAGCAGGGCAGAGAGTCACACAACCCACATTTTGTGCCAGCAGCCTAGAAACCTACATTAAAGTCGAAGCACATGTTGCTGCCGGGCACTCTCCTCAGTGCTTCAGGTACGTTGCCCCAACAGCTTCTCTCAGCTCTTACCACAGAGGTCCCATTGTCATCTCATCCCTCAGTGTCCACAGATGAGGACACAGGAGCCAGAGAATTACTTTTCCAAGGCCACCAGTAGCAAAGCCAGGGTGTCCTGCTCCCATCCACTCCCACCGCTAGGATCTTTTTGGCTGAGTTAGGATCACACAGCCCCGGGCTGCCTGTCCAGTGCCATCCTTCACTGCCCCATGACTTGGACAGGTTCCTTGTGTTTCTGTTTCTTCCTCTGTAAAACAGGCTTGGAGCTGTGACCTGACCCCGAGTGAGGTAGGGACAGGGTCTTACACTGGGGCTGGGACGTGGCCGCAAAGCCTTCAGGGCAGGAAGAGCACTGAGTGCCAGATCCCACCATCCTACTGACAGTCTGTCATGACTGTAACTCTTGCAGGAGGCCGGGGCCGTGCTGGGGAACAGACAGGGCTCCATCTTCCAGTCACACACACGCCTCTGGCCCCTACAAACCAGAGCATGGGGCCCAGGCTGCTTTCCAAGCCAGCAGGCTGGCCTGTCCTAGATGGCCACCCCTAGCCGTGAAGCAGACAGGCTCCAGTGGGCCCGTGTCTCTCAGCAGATGGCATGTGAGTGTTGGCAGAGCCAAGCTTTCACAGAGGCAGGGCAAACTCACACACCTGAGCACTGGCTGCCCCATGCCAGTGACACATGGGTCCCCCAGCCAGCCTCAGGCCATCTGGCCCACTGCAGTCCTTCAGCCCGGCAAGTGGGAGTCCTTGACAGACTGCCCAAGGCTGGCACGGAACTCACAGTCCCACCCCTTAGCCTCCCAGTGCTGGCACTATAGGCGTACAGTACTGTGCCTTAGCTCTGGGAGGCTTAGGAGTTTGGGTTTTTACTTTTTGTCTATGTATATATGTATCTAATACCTGGTGCATACATAACTATGCAGAATAAAGGGGAAGGGCTTACACAGGGAAGGGGAAGTGTACTTCTGCTGTGCGTGGGGTATCTGTTCAGTGCACACCTGATTTCCTGTGTGTGCCTCCCCATATCTCTGACTTGTCCTGTTGAGGAAGAGTGGGAGGGAGACCATAGCCTTCTCCTTAAAGTGCTTTAGGTTTGGGGCTTAGCTGTGGCTTTTCCTGCAGCAGTGAGTGTTGTATTTCAGACACAGTGGTGAGCTCTCTGTGTGAGCTTCCTTACTGGATCTATCAGCTGGCCCAGGTTGGCCTGAACTCTCCGCCCTATTCAGCTCCCAGTATTTGAATTGCAGGTGTGTACAGCCATGCCTGGCCATGGCTCCATTCTCACTCCCATTTTGTCAATGAGGAAATAAGATGAGAGGCTTGAAAGTGAAAATATTGAAAGTTTGAGGCCAGCCAGGATCGGACATAGCAAAACTCTGTATCAGTAAAAATCTACCTAAGTCAAATGTGGTGGGGCACACTTGTAACCTGGTGCCTGGGAGGTCTGTGAGTTGGAGACCAGCCTGCGCTCCGTGAAACGTTCAAAAACTAAGGAGGGAGGGAATGAGGAATGGGATGAGAAACTTAGCAGTTGGCTCAGGGTTGCTGAGCTAGGAAGAAAGGGAAGCTGGGACCAGAACATGGGCTGAGAGCGCCAAGTACCCTCCCTAAAGTCCCTGAAGGGGACCTACCACCCAGCACAAAGAACAGCCGACATGCAAATGACTCTGTCAGGGGCCTGACTCTCACAGATAGGCCCCTCTTTGCTTATGTGGCACGGTGTCCTTTTTACAGCTCACTTGGTCGGTCACCATCAGTAGGGATGCCAGATGTCAGAGGACTCACAGCAGATCTGATTCAGGCTGCTACGGAGGGGATGGCTGGCAGTGGGACAAGGGCAGGGAGACCAGGAAAAGAGGCAGCTGACAGAGGGCCAGGGCCAGGGCAGGGACCAGTGAGGCAGCTTCTCCAACCCCCACCTCCTTGGCCAGAAGGAGACCTGGGAGCTTTTCAAGTGGGGAGCAGCAGGCAGCACTGAGGGTCAGGTGCCCCACAGGTGGCCAGGCTCTGGCAGAGGTTCCTGGGTCCACACTGGCTCCCTCCAGCAGAGCTGCTGTGGAGCAGCATCAGTGGACAGAGACACTGGTCCTGTGAGTGTGTAGGGAGCCCACAGCCCCAGTGCCAACCAGACTGGAGCGCCAACCGCTGATGCCATCGATGCTCCCGGTGTTTCATGCTTGCTTTGCTCCCGATAGGAGATGTGTGTGTTTGTTAACAAGCACGGTCAGAACTGGGAACTCCCAACCAGGAGATCACTCCGTTCCTTCCACACGCCCCTTGCCTGGGTCTTGTTTGGCAAAGGTGGACTGCATGCCTGGCAGCCGAACCGTGACATGCGTCTGCTGCTCCGTGTGCCTGTTGACTTAGGAGACTGTTTGCGGTTAACACTGATCATGTTTTGTGTTTAAAGTGCAATGCTGGGTGGGTGGTTTGGGGTGGGCGGCACAGGCCCCGGGGGAGGGTTTCCCTTTCTTTCTTCTTGTGGTATTTCAGGTATCTTCCTGTGCGTTCTTGCTGCAGCCTCCACACACTCTGCTGGCCCAGAGCCCCTAAGCTGGTGGCCAGAAGTGTCACGAGGACGAGGCTACAGGGGCTCTCAGGGCTGAAGGGTGTAAATCAGAACAACCACTTGGAAAACTACTTGGCACTTTGGGTAAAACTGAAGATTAGCATGTCTGGATAATTTAGCAATTTGTCTGGTAGGGTATAAGCCCAAAAGGAAATGCATTCATGGGCACCAAGAGGTACGTCTGTGGATGTCCCCAGCAGTGCCTCTCTCAGCTGTCAAATACTGGAAGCAGCTGTGCTCAGCAGCACTGGGAGGGATGAAGTCCACAGCTGTGCAGACTCTATCCTCTCAGCACAACACGGTGGAGTCCCATATGCACAGGCTTCAGAGAAAGACGCCAAGCTAGGCATAGTGGCAAGCTGTCCGAGTGACAACTTTGGAATTTTTATAAAGTACGTTTTTCTTTTATATAGCTGCTTCAGACTGCCCACAGCAGCTGACTATGATTTGCCTCATGCTCTAGCAGGGGCGTGATTTTGCCAGCTGCAGGTAGTCTCTGCAAGTGCGTGACATCTGGAATTCTGGGGACTTTTCAGGGGGTATATAATGTTAGGGCCCCAAGATGGTTGTAGGTTGTTGGTTGATTGTTCAGGTGGGTTGTTAGTTGATTGTTGGTTATTGTTGGTCGTTTATTAAATAGTTGTGCACAAAGAAACAGGAAGAAGAAATTAGATATCCTGGTGGTGAAGATCAAACCTGCCCTAAGGAACTCAGCCCCTCCCAATCAGCAGGAAGTAATCTAATGATAATGTCGCCCCTTCTCACCTCTGACTTTAATCAGGGGCTCTTTTCTTTCCTCTCTATCCTTTTTTCTCTTATCTAGTGTTAGTGGGTTGAAAGGGTAGAAAAGGATAGAGAAGAGTAGAAGAAAGAAGACCCCACAAAGTAGTAAAAGACTGCTACACCTGTCAGTCCAGAGCTTGAGAGGCTGAGACAAGCATCTCAAGTTCAAGGCCATCCTAGACTATAGAATAAGACCCTATTTCAAAAAAAGAGGAAGAAGCCAAGAATGCTGGCACTTGTCTGTAATCTCAGTATTCAAGAGGGAGAAGTAGGAGTCAGGAATTTGAGGCCAGCCTGGGCTACCTGAGATCCTGACTCAAAGGTGGAGGCAGAGAGCCAGATAACAGAAGAACTGTAACTGCCATCTGGGTACGGGGATCTGGATTGTAGCACTCCTAGCAGGCCATGATTCCATCCACAGCCCCCAAAACACTCCCGACAAAATAGCAATAATGAAAGGTGCAAAAAGCTCCAAAGCAGAGAGGAAGACACTGGCTCTGGAAGTCAATACCCAAGGCTAATCATGGCGGTAAAGGACTAGGTATCCACATATACGTAGATTGTACTGGATGGCAATTTTAGTATCTTAAGGCATCTTCATGTTGCCTGTCTAAAGTAACAGTATTCAGAAGGCTAAGACAGGATCTCTGCAAGTTCAGGGTCAGACTAGGTCACATAGCAAGCCTTGTCTTAAAAAAAAACAAAGTAAGCCAGGCGCACGCCTTTAATCCCAGCACTTGGGAGCAGAGGCAGGCGGATTTCTGAGTTCGAGGCCAGCCTGGTCTACAGAGTGAGTTCCAGGACAGCCAGGGCTACACAGAGAAACCCTGTCTCGAAAAACCAAAAAGCAAAACAAAACAAACACACAAACAAAAAAAAAAAAACCACAAAGTACAGCTCTCGGGAGACTGAAGGAGGAGGATCTCTGAGTTGGAGGCCAGCCTGGTGTACACAGTGACTTCCGGGACAGCCATGGGGAGAGATGGGGGACAGGGGCTCATTCTTACACTGCTGTCCCCAGCAAGAAGACATGGGCCAGTAAGATGTGTCCTGACCAGACAGGATTCTCACATTCCATTTCCTGGAATTGGTCACTCGGTCAGCTTTAGGAACCTCTTGGGAGATGGTGACATCTGAGGAAGAAGGGACGAGGCATGAGGTGGCCCTTGCCTAAGTGTTTTTCAACCTTTGTAGCACAACAGAAGCAACTGAGAGGGTTTAAAGTGGGCTACACTCACACATACACACACACACATACATACATACATACATATATACATACATACATTAATACATACATATATACATACACACACACAGACATACACATACATACATACACACACATATATACATATATATATATGACCCACAATTCAAGACCCAAAGCAGCACCAGCATCCCAGACAGGCAGGTCTTTGTGAGCATACACTGACTTGTCTACAACTCGAGATGTCGAAGGAGTAACTGAGAGCCCCTTCCTTGTGGAGCCTCTATGGTTCATCCAGGGCCCTGCTTCCCGATAGACTGCCCCACCCCTCCCACCTGTCAATTCTCCGGGGTCTTTGCTTACAATGGATTGGCACACAGGAGGCAGCAGCCAGTGTGTGTACTGAGCCAAGGAAGACGGGCCGCCTCACTCAGCCTCCCCTTCAGTTACGATTGCCTGCCTTTGTCCACAGAAGAGAAGGTTTCGTCTCAGAGACCTGTGGTCCCTTGGTCAGGATCATGGGAAGGAGACAGCAAATCCAAGTCCTGGCTCACCCTCTGCCTTCTGCGTCTGAGTTCTTAAGATCACTCTCGTCATCCCCTCCTTTTGGGGTAGGGTTGGTTTTAGACTTTAGGGGGCTTTTTGAGACAGGGTGTCATGTAGAGAAGGTAGCCTCTAACTGTAGCCAGGGATGATCTTAAACTTCTAGTTCCCTTGTCTCTACATCCTAAAAGCTAGGATTACAGCCCACCACACCCAGCTCTGGTTTTCTTTTATTGAGACAGAATCTAAACTTTTATCCCAGGTCAGCCTTGGCCTCAAAATCCTCCAGCCTTGGCCTTCGTAGTACCTGGGATCACAGAAGTACAGCAGCAGGCCTGGCTGCACCTGGCTGTGAAGGCGGGCCCCTCTCAGAGGCCTCCACACCCCTGACCATCCCTTCTCTCTGTCGAGCAGCTCATCACACTTCGGGGCTCCATTCTAGAGGATGCTACACCTACAGCCACCAAGCACGGGACGGGGCGGGGCCTGCCCCTGAAGGATGCACTGGAGTACGTCATCCCGGAGCTCAACATCCACTGCTTACGACTGGCTCTCAACACTCCCAAAGTCACGGAGCAGCTGCTGAAGCTCGATGAGCAAGGGGTAAGCCAGCGGCTGCGGAGCCCCGGCCCTCAGCCCCGCTCCCGCGGCCCCTCCTGTCTCCATCTCTACATTTATTTTCAACAAGCAGCAAATTCACTCAAAAGCTCGACTGAGCAACAGGAGGGAGCCATCAGCACATTGTAAGGGTACCAAGAGTAGTGTCATAGAAACAGCCCAGGAATGAGATTGACACCACAAGGTTTCTGTGAGAGAGCTAGAGAGAACGTGAGCCAGCACGTGAACACAAACCCACTCACTGCCATCTGGCCCGTCCACAGCCCCTGGCATTGCTTCTGGACTTGCAGACGTGCAGACCCCACGTAGCTGCAGTTTTGCCTTGGCACAGTCTCATCCCATGCCCAGTCATCTCCTATAGGAAGCCAGCCCCAGCGCCCAGCTCTGTCTTGAGAACACTGTAGACTGGCACAGCCATGTAAAGATAGATGACAGAGTGTGGACCTTCCTATGCTTCTCTGGGACATGCCCCACACTGGTTCCTTCCATGCAGGCTGTGCATTGAGTTCCCAAGAGGTCCTAGCAGTGTGGGGCATAGGGCTCAGGACTCCCCGTGTCCCATTCCCTGGAACCTCCTTGAAACTTCTCCACTCTTCCACCCACACAGCTGTGCCGCAAGCACAAGGTCGGCATCCTGTACTGCAAGGCGGGCCAGAGCTCGGAGGAGGAGATGTACAACAACGAGGAGGCCGGCCCTGCCTTCGAGGAGTTCCTGGACCTCCTGGGTGACAAGGTCTGTCTGAAGGGCTTCACCAAGTATGCCGCCCAGCTGGATGTCAAGAGTAAGTCGGGAGCACCCGGGAGGCAGAGGCAGGTAGATCTCTGAGTTTGAGGTCACCCAACTCTGCGTAGTGAGTTCCAGGTCAGCCAGGGCTACATAGCAAGGCATTGTCTCAATAACTAGATAGCAGATGATGGATGGATGATGGATGGATGGATGGATGGATGTGACAGATGGACGGATGGACAGATGGACAGATAGATAATAAGTAAGTGGGAGCAGAGGGAGGCATCAGGTACTGCTTCAGGATGGAGTGTCTCCCTAACAGGCCCTAGAGTCCACCCTCAATGCCACCAAAAAAGAAAACAAAATCTGTTAAGGAGGGGCCACTGAGATGTCAGGGAGCCACCCCCACTTGTCTGCCTGACCAGCTGAGAGGCCTGGTGACACCAGGGTGAGGCTGCAGGCCGCTGGGAGGTGGGAGGTCCTTAGCACCACTCTCAGGATGAACAGCGCCCCACTGGAGAAAGCAGCAGGACGTGCAGTCTGCACACGGTGCCGTGGGCATCAGATGTGAGGCCTGGGCGCAGCCCTGGGCACCCGGAGAGGACCCCGAAGCTCCATGAGACTATCTGATATTTATAGAACAGGTGAGGGCCACCTGTCACATGTAGGGACCCCAGGAGAACGTACACCGATGGGTGGCTTTTAAGCGCCAAGTATCTTAAGAGCACGGCAGGACGCTGAGGGTTTGTTGGCTGAGAGTAAACTCTAAAGATACTCAGACATGGTGGCGCATGCTGTAATCCAGCACTTAGGAGGCTGAGTCGGGAAGACTGAATTTGAGGCCAGCCTGGACTACATTGTTAGACTTTGCCTTTAAAAAAATAATAATTATATAATGGGAGATGGCTTTTATATTTCTTTCATTTTTTTTTTAAAGAGTGAATGTAAGTAAAAGCTTCGAGTTAAAACCTAACAGATGGCCTGTGGGATACGACAGGAACCCAGAGGCTTAGGGACTGTGGTACTAACTGCCGTTTCTATCCCAGCGGACTCCACGGGGACACACTCCCTCTACACGACGTACCAGGACTACGAGATCATGTTCCACGTCTCCACCCTGCTCCCATACACTCCCAACAACAGGCAGCAGGTCAGTGGTCCCCAGCTGGGGCACAGTTAGTCCCAAAGCAGCCAGGCCATCTGCCCAGTGATGGCTCTTGGGGTGGTCCTGTGGATCCGATGGAGGTCTTGGAGACCCTTTGTACCACAAGCATTTCCCTGGGAGTTCTAGGCAACGCTGATGTGATTCAATGCCTGTCTGGTACCACATCTTCCTGCTGGTCCTCCCTCGCCACTCTGCTGACCTCCAGCTGACCCATCTCCTTTCAGGGGTCTCTTGAATCATCGCCAGTTTTAAGAGTGAGAGAGATAAACAAGTTAACAGAATTCCACCTCAAACTCAAACCAAATTGGCACAAGCAAAGCTGGTTTTAGGTATGGCTGGATCCTGAGGTTCAAATAGTCTGAAGAATACCCACCTCCAGCCAGATGGTAGTAACGCACACCTTTAGTCCCAGTGCTCAGGAAGCAGAGGCAGGTGGATCTCTAGAATTCAAGGACAGGGTGGTCTACAGAACAAGTTCCAGGACAGCCGGGGTTACACAGAGAAACCCTGTCTCGAAAAACAAACAACCAGAAAAGAAGACAGTCCTCGCCCTCCTCTGTTCTTTCTCGTGGCTTCATTTACAGGTCTTCTTAGCGATGGCAGAGATTCTCCCCACAGTCCGTGCTCTCCTCCCACCATTCAGCCACACAGAGGAGAGACTGGGCCTGGCGGGGAGTGGGCCGTGAGCCCAGCCTGAATGAAATACATGGCCATCTCCCTCTCTTGGGCACAGCAAGCCAGCTGAGCCAGCGGGACAGTGGGACTACTTTCTAGTGGGTAGGCTCCCAGAGTGCTAAGAATTTAGAACATAGGTTTTTGGTTTTGTTTTCATTTGTTAGGACAGGCCACAATGTAGATTCTGTAGGCTAAAACTAGTCAAAATCCAGCCCATTTCCGAAGGATGTCCTAATAACACGCTCTCAGCGTTGGCATCAAGGTTAAACATAAGTTTGACCTCTTTGCCCCCTGCTCGCTGTGTGACCTCAGGAAAGTGATGTTACCTCTCTGGGCCACAGGTCCTTCCTCCACACATTGGCAACATGGTCCTGATGATACTGCATGGGTACTAGAAAAGATGCTTGCTTCCATGTGCAGGCCCTGAGTACAAGGCAGCCAGTACCTTTAGGAAGCGGGGGCCCTGTTCCTGAGTACCAGGGACTGGAGAAAGCCTGTCCTGCAATTTCAAAATCAGAAGCAGGTTGAAGTCCCACCCTTTTGCCTTCATCCCTGCAGGACAGAAGACAGGTACTTTTACCTTCTCTGAACCAAGTTTTCCCATCTTATGAAAAGCAGTCACTGCCACGCAGAGTTTGGGGTGGGTCCAGCAAGGTCACGAATTAAGATATGACTGGGAGGTCGGCCTCATATGGGCTCAGCCGCAGGAAGCAATTCTTGTATTTAGCTTTTTAATTGATGCAGTTCAGATGCATAAAGAACCAGAGAGCTAACAGGCCCAGGACTGGAGAGGCAGCTCAGTGCTCAAGAACACTGGCTGTTCTTCCAAAGGACCCAGGTTCAATTCCCAGCATTTACATGGTATCTTACAACTGTCTAAGTCCAGTCCTGGGGGATCTGATACCCTCTTCTGGCCTCTGAGAGCATTTGGCACACATATAGTATACAGATGTGCGTGCAGGCAAAACACATATGCACATAAAAATTAAAAAATTTTTAAAATCTTTGGTGCTGTGCTTGGCAGTATATGGCTTTAATCCCAGCACTAGAGAAACAGAGGCAGGTGGGTCTCTGTGAGTTCTAGACTGTGGTCTACTTCAGGACTTCCAGAACAGTCAGAGCTACATAGACGATCCTGTTTCAAAATAAACAGATGAAAAAGAACTAACAGGCTGGATAAAGTAGCTTAGGCAGGAGATTGCCCAGTTGTGGTTTAAAGCCAGTCTGGACAATTTAGGAAGGCTGTCTCAGAATAAATAGTTAAGGACAAAACAGAACTCAGCTATGGTGGCCAGCCCCCTTTGTTGGATCAAGAGTTAAAGACCAGCCTAAGCTGCTTCCTGAGTTTGAGTCCTAGCCTGGGCTGCGTGAGACCTGTCTTCCCCACCCTCCAGGAAAGAAAAGGGTGTGGGGGATATCAGTTGTAGTCTTGGTGAATAAAGAAGACACCATGAAGACACCCATTCCAGAGATGGAGCAGGGGAGAACCGACACTGCTCCCTGGGGCGTCTGAACCCCAGCTCTCAGGAGTCCAGGAGAGAGAGCCTCCTAGGATTGGCCCTGCCCGTGCATTCTGGTCAGACTCTGTCTTGTCCATGTGGCCTGAGTAGATCCAAGGTCTCCAACAACCTGAGTCCTCCTGCAGTAAATATGATTTGCCAAGCAAATCCAGTTTGTCAAGTTCTTTGCTAGGAACTAAGGGTATGGTTACAGGCAACAGTCAAAACAGTGTCCCATTTTCATGTCACTGACAACCTAAATGAGGAACAGGGAGAGGGAGAGCCTCTGTGTGCAAAATGCAGCCATAAACATCGGCTACGGAATACGAAAGGGCAAAGAAAGGCATGCTGGGGCAGGACAGATCTTAGAGATTTGCTGTGGATGACAGAAATCTCTCCAAGAGGAGTTAAGGAGGAAGGAAGCCAGATGGGGCTCTGGGCAGCAGAGACAGCCATTCCCGCTGTTTGCAAGGGGAAGGTTTTCCTGGAGTGTTTGAAGAGCATCCGGGCAGGTGTGGGAGGGAAACAAGCCGTGTCAGAGGCTAGAGGGCCACATGTGGGGGCTTCTTGGCCTTGTCCATTCCCCTGAGTGAGAAGGAGCCAGAAAGACTCCGAGCTTCTAGGGACAAGGCCTGACTCCGGTGCTCACATGCGCCCTCTAGTGGGAGTGGGCGCGGGATTCCAGCAAGGCAGTCTGGGCAAGATTCTTAGAACTGTCCTGTGACCCTTACGTCCTCCCTCTCTGCTTCCAGCTACTGAGGAAGAGGCACATAGGTAATGACATCGTGACGATCATCTTCCAGGAGCCCGGCGCCTTACCTTTCACCCCTAAGAACATCCGCTCGCACTTCCAGCACGTCTTCATCATTGTCCGAGTCCATAACCCCTGCACTGAGAATGTCTGCTATAGGTATGGCTACCAGTGTCCCGGCCACCACAGCCAGGCCCTGCGAGGCTGAGGAGGATGCACCTAGTCACAGATGCCACCTCACCTCACTTCCTGGCTCCCTGGTTCCCATCAGGGTCTCTATTTCTTGGAACTTCCTGCTTGTAAGGAATGGGAACCACCCACCTTATGGCTCACAGGAGGATATAGTCATATGTACTGCTCTTGGGCACACCGCAGGAAGGCGCGGATGGGTGCTCCGTGGTCCTGAAGGAGCTTCATTTTCTGGCAGCACTCAGTTTCACATCTTCCCAGCTATAGGGGAAAGAAATTGATTGGGCTGGGGGGTAGCTCAGTTCACAGAAAACTTGCCCGGCGTGCACAGAGTTCTGAGTTTGACACCCAGTGCTACGTAAACTAAGGACAGTGGCGGATTCCTATAACGCCAGTGTTTGGAAGGCAGAGGCAGGAGAATCAGAAGTTCAAGGTCATCCTCAGCCGTATATCAAGTTTAAGGCCAGCCTGGACGACTCGAGACCCAGTCTCGATGAGGAAAAGAGAGAAAGAACAACTACACGTGTCACTGGGACTTGAGCAGAAACCCTGGAGGCCCTCCGGCCTGGCTGGAGTCAGGTGCCCCGGGCGCTCAGTGCCTGGCCCGGCGTTGTGAGAACAGAGAGCTACAGGGGTGATGGCCTAGAGGCAGACCCCAGCGAAGCCAGGGTAGAGGCTCTCTGGGACCACTTACATGGGGGCCCTGCTTATAGTATTGTTGAGTATGGTCTGGGAAGGTTTGGGGGACACAGTCTCACTATGTAGCCCAGGCTGTATTCAAACTCAATCCTCCTGGCTGAATGTTAGAAGGATAGATAGGCACGTTGAATTGGGAGTTTTCCCACATAGACTTGTAACCCAGGCCTCAAGCCTGTTCTTGCTGTCTGTGACAGCAGGGCTTCCCCACGTTAGTGGTTGTCCCCAGAAGATGAAGGGGAAGCCCTTGGAGACTAGGAACAGGATAGAGCTGGATCCTCAGACGCACCCGACCCAGCACACCAGGCCCTGGCCGTCGGCTGGGGACTAGAGCAGGTGTACCGTTCCCCATAGAGACTGCAGGAGGGCGGGCATGCCACTGCATCAGCCCCTCGCCCAGCCCCCTCACCACGAGCGTGGCTTCTGTGTCTCTAGTCCCTGTGCCTACTGTTCTTTGTCAGCACAAGTGCTGGCTGGCCAGAGCCTCTGCCGTGCAGCCTAGGGGCTTCCATTCTTTGCATTCCAGAATTCCGTTGAGTGGATACGTGACAGTTTCCCACTGCCCTCCAAGGACTGGCATTTGGACGGTTTTCTGGCGCCTGCACGGAGCCACCTTGTTTCCGTACTCACTGCAGTCACCATCAAGCATGGAGCCTTCTAGAAAATGGTTGCAGTGGATGGGGGAGCGAGGGCCCCTCCCTGTCTCGCTGCAGGCAGTATTTACTAGTTTGACCTTAGCATGCAGCTGATGTGAACTGCTGTGTGGGACCAGCACCGTCAGTCATTGCCCTGGCCCAAGGCCACCCCCCCTTGTGACTGGAACATGCTGTCACAGCTGCAGGATGCTGGCTGCCACCTTAGACTCTCAACTGTTCCTCCGCACCTGAAAGGTAGCCGGTGACAGAGGACAGATGCCTGCCAGGGAAGAGGAAGCAGCCTTCTTGTGCCTCAGAGGTCAGCAGGAAGGCTGAGATAGCCAGGTGGCCCTTCTCCGCTCCTCCTCAGTCCTTTTGACTTTGGCAGGGGAGTGGCACAGGATAGGGGATCAGATGCAGGCCGTGTCCATGCCAGGCAAGACTTCACACTGAAGCCTTGTTCTGCTTTATTTCTGGGGCTTGGTTTGTAAAGTTTCTGTAGACACTTTCACATAGCCATGCTGGTCTCAGATATGCTCTATAGCACAAACTGGCCTCAAACCCATAGTCATCCTCCTGCCTCAGCTTCCCAAGGACTGGAATTATAAACCTGAGCCACCGTGACCAACTTAATATGTCCAGGTACCCTAAGTCGGGGTTTCTTTAGGGTACAATAGGTTGGTTGTTTTGGTGTGCGTGTGTGTATGTGTGTCTCCCGGACACAAGCCTCACTCGTGCTAGGCAAGTGCTCTACCTCTGACCTAGTGCCCCAGCCACACCCTTGGCTTTTTAGAAGCAGAGTTTTGCTATGTACCACAGGCTAGCCTGCAACTCAACTATATAACCCAGGCTGGTCTCAAACATGTGATCCTCCTGCTTCAGCTACCCGAATGTAGGGAATATAGGGTACTCCACTGCATTCCGTGCTCTTCCTCTCTGTGCCTTCCTTCCCTACCTTGTAGTCCAGTAGCCTGCTCCCGCCTCCTACTTCTCCAGGCAAGCTCAGGCTTGGTCTCCAGCGTAACTTCTTCCTGACACACAGCCCTTTCTGGCTTTTTGAAGTGTTGTTGTTGTTGTTTTACAATTTAATTTTAAAAGACTTTTATTATACAGTACTTTAAACATTCTGAGAAGTACAGAAAATACTGGAACAGACACCATGTGCCCTGCCAGCAGATGTAACATGTTAGCATTTTCCCTTCCTTGCTTCACTGTCTGCTCTTGTCTTGGTTTTTAAAGAAAGGAAACGTTAGTGATACAACCGCTATGCCTTACCCATTCCAAGGCACCCACTCTGGGCAGACCTAAGCCTCAGTGCTAGGAGAAGAATACTGAGGCCAGCCTACCCCGCCCTCCCACCTGGACCCATGCGTGTACATGTACTCATGGGCATCATTTAGCCCAGGCTGGCCTCAAACTCTGTATCCATAGTTGGCCTTGGACTCTTCTGTCCACCTCACAAGTGGCAGAATTACAGGCGTATGCCACCGAGCCTGGCTAACACATCAGAGGACCTCAAGGGCTGGCAATATACACTATAGGCACTTGGAGAACAGTAATTGAATTAATAATTGCACATGTCCTAGAAGCTCCTGCTGAGCTCTAGAGGATAAGGAGGCCTGGTGGCCACACATCTTCCTGGTTGTGCAGCGAGTTTTTGTCTTTTGCCGTTTCTTAATGGCTACCAGCATCTTCCCTGAGCCTAAGGGTTGTAAAGAAGCCTAACCCCTCCAGCTAAAACTGGGGAGCCAGCTATTCCCATCGTCCAGAACCTTCAGCAGCAAACACTCTCATGACTTAAAACCCTGAGTCAGGATGTGAGGAAAGCCAGTCTGTCAGTAAGCAATCGAGTGCCAGGGCAAGTTGCAGAGCTCTTCTGTGTGGGCCAGCCGCTCCCTTAGAGTTGAGACAGCCATCCTGGTGACCTGGCTGGGGCACCATCACCCTCTGTGGTCACACACACCCTTGCTTATTGGTGGAAGTCACTTTCTTCCTCCCCGTGTCGGTCCACACGCCATGCTTGCCTGGGACAGTGTTGGAAAACCCACGGAGCCCAGATGGGCATGTGTGTGGCCCGCCTACTCGGGAAGGGACACTGCCTCGAGTGATGGAGATGAAAAGCAGGGGTCAGGCCAGTCTTTGAAGCTCCACAGTTGCTCATCTCCTGCCCTCGCTCATTGCCACCTGAGGCGGCCACAGTGATCTTTGTGTATGCATCTCTTTCTGTTGTGGAGCCAGAGAGAAGCAGAAGCCACTGCTGCCACCACCAAGGACTTAACAGACTCGCAGTGTGGATGGCTCAGGGACTGTTGGGAACTGGAGTATCCAGGATTAGGGACAGCAAGGAACCGGTACTGCCCACCCCACAAACCGAGAGGCATAAGAGAAGTTTCTAGAAGCTGGTGAGAGTTGTGGCCCTGGGAAAGGGGCCTCCTAGCAAGAGCTGTGGCTGTGAGTAAAGTATCAAAACCAAAGCCCAAAGCCCCCGCCACTGTCTTGGCCTGACAAGAAGGAAAGAAGAAAGGTGAATATAGTTGTATATAGCGACGGGGACACACTGTGGGGAATATGACCTCCGTTGATTTAGCCATTGCATAGGCATTGTAGGGCGTGCTTACACCGTGTCGTCAATAGACAGCACATGAAGTGACATGGTATAGATGGCCTTCCCTCATGTCACTGGGTTGCACATGGGTGCACCCCAGCATCTTTTTTTTTTTTTTTTTTTGGTTTTTCAAGACAGGGTTTCTCTACGTAGCCCGGGCTGTCCTGGAACTCACTCTGTAGACCAGGCTGGCCTCGAACTCAGAAATCCGCCTGTCTCTGCCTCCCAAGTGCTGGGATTAAAGGCGTGCGCCACCACCGCCCGGCAGCACCCCAGCATCTTTCCTCTTACCAGTGACTCCTTTTTCCGAAACTCACTTAGAGGCTTGAGCCTGTGGGACACCAGGTATAGAGGCCTTCCTCCCAGACCATGCCAGATGGGAAGTGTGCAACACCTCCAGGGTCATGTGTGGCATGCCCCTGTCGCCTGAGCTCTGACCCCGGCTTGCCTCCTTCTGCATGTATTCTTTCCCACTTGGGCTCGCCCACATGCTGTTCCTTCTATCTGCTGTGTTTTCCCCAGTCTGGGGTCTTAGCTGGGACTGTCTCAGCCTCACCCCCACCCCACCCCACCCCCAGACTCTGCTGTCCAAAGCAGGAGCTTCTGTCATGCCCTGGCCCATCACTCTCTGTCGTCATCACTGTTCATTTGTATGCTCAGTCAGCAGTTGTGGGAAGACCGGAATCGCTGTATCTGCGCAGCTAGGAGGAGCATCCAGGAAGCCCTGGTCAAACAGATGGGCGAACGGTACACCATTCCCTATCAAGATGTGGAAGGTGCTGTAGAGGTCAACCAGATGCCTACAGGCATTGTACTGTGTTTGGGTTGCATAGGGTATTGAATAGTCTATCGTCTACTCATTTGTTTTATGTATTCTTTTGAGAAAGGGTCTCATGAATCCCAGGTTGGCCTCCAACATGCTACGTAGCTAAGGATGACCTTGAATTCCCGATCCTCTTGCCTCTACCTCCTGAGTTTTTGGGTTATAGGCATGTGTCACCACCAGATTTTCAAAATCTTTGTTGATATGATTTGCAAAGTATATTATTAGTATCAAGTGAGTATTTTAAAAACTAAATCGTACACACGTGTTCCCCAGCCTGCCAGCTAGCCTGACACTGATGGGGCACAGCAGGGACTGCTGCTCTGACTCTGCCTTAGGCCAGCGGCTCTCAGCCTTCCTCCCCATCACTGCGACCCTTTACTGCACTCCTCATGCTGTGGGGACCCCAACCATACCATGACTTCGCTGCTACTTCATAACTGTAATTTTGCTACTTTTATGTATTATAATATAAATACCTTATATGCAGGGCATCTGTTATGTAGCCTCTGTAAAAGAGTCACTCACTACCACTACCACCCCACCAAGGCTCTCAACCCACAGGCTAAGACCTTTCCCTCAGAGTCATGTCCAAGCCTGTCCCAGATTTCCCTCACTCTACCCAGGGCCTGTCCATCTCATTGTAACTCATCCCATTGCAACTCAAGAGTATAGAAGTACAGGTCCCTCCGTCCCTCCTGTACCCACACAGTTCAAGCCCTCATTCTCAAGGCGTTGGCCAAATCAAATCAAATCACATAATCAGTGGAAAAGGGCAGTAAGCTTGCATCTGACTAGGGCAGTAGAGAGGACAGAAAGTTGTTTGTTTCTTCTCCAAACCGTAACCTAACACATAGTTTATGTAAAACAAGAGTAAATAAAGTCCAGAGCCAGAAGCTGGAGCTGTAATCCCAGCACTCAGGAAATTGAGATGGGGTGTCTCAAGTCCAAGGTCAACCAGGCTTTATAATGAGACTGTCTCAGAAAACCAAGGATGCCTGAAGATACAGCTCAGTGGTAAATCGCTTGTTCAGTATATGTAAGCCCCGAGTCTGATCTCCAGCACTCCGTGTGTGTGTGTGTGTGTGTGTGTGTGTGTGTGTGTGTTATATGTTATATATGTATCTATACTCTAAAACATGTTTTTTAGCTTTCCAGTCTAATTAGCTGGCAATTTATTGATTAGATACATACTTCCATCCATAAAAGAGAAGTTACCCCAGGACTAGGGTACGGCTCAGTAGCAGAGCACTCGCCTGGCTCCACACTCCATTTCCAGCATGGTGGACAGGAAGGAGACAAGATCTTTCTTTCTTTCTCTCTCTCTCTCTCTTTTTTTTTTTTTTTTTTTTTGGTGGGGGGGATCGAAACAGGGTTTCCTTGTGTAGCCCTGGCTGTCCTGGAATTCACTCTGTAGACCAGGCTGGCCACACCTGGCTTACCATCACCCTGGCTAGAGACAGTTGTAAGTAGCCCAGGCTAACCTTGAACTCCTGATTCTTTGTCTGCCTCCCAAGTGCTGGGGGTTGCAAGTATATATCCTGTCGGTTTTAAGGAGTTGTATTTTTTTTTCCTCCTCTAAACGGTTTCTCCCTCCTCAGCATGGCTGTGACCCGATCCAAAGACGCTCCTCCTTTTGGCCCTCCAATCCCTAATGGAACCACATTCCGAAAGTCTGACGTCTTCAGAGACTTTTTGCTAGCTAAGGTAATTAATGCTGAGAACGCTGCTCACAAATCCGACAAATTCCATACGATGGCCACCAGGACCCGTCAGGAGTACCTGAAGGACCTAGCTGAAAACTGTGTCTCCAACACCCCCATTGACTCCTCTGGCAAGTTCAACCTCATCTCTCTGACCTCCAAGAAGAAGGAGAAGACGAAGGCCAGGGCAGGGGCAGAGCAGCACAGCGCAGGGGCCATTGCCTGGCGGGTGGCAGCTCAGGACTATGCCCAGGGCTCAGAGATTGACTGCATTCTGGGGATTTCCAATGAGTTTGTTGTGCTCCTGGACCTGCGCACCAAGGAGGTGGTGTTCAACTGCTACTGTGGGGACGTCATTGGCTGGACCCCAGACTCCTCCACAATAAAAATCTTCTATGGCCGAGGGGACCACATCTTTCTACAGGCTGCAGAGGGCTCTGTGGAGGACATCAGGGACATTGTCCAGAGGCTAAAGGTGAGAAAGAGGGCCCAGCAGTGGGAATCTTGCATGTTTGGCAGAAGGTTCCAGAAGTATTGTAGTACCTTCCCTGGCCCAGGCAGTCAGATATAACTTATGCCCTAAGAACCAGAACTGTCTTTGTCTCTCTCTCTCTCTCTCTCTCTCTCTCTCTCTCTCTCTCTCTCTCTCACACACACACACACACACACACACACACACACATTCAGTCTGGTGAATGCTCTGGAGAAGGTGTGGGACAGGAGTCTGTGGTTGCCGATTCCTTCACCTCAGAAGAACAAAACAAACAAACAAATGCATCATTGCCCCCGAAAGTCAATAGACCATGCAGGTCTAAACTTACACTGCAGGTTTAAGTGGTGCTAGAGAAATAAGCTCAGTGGTAGAACATTTGACAAGGCCCTGGGTTCAATTCCCAGTACCGAAACTGAGAGCTTTTCTCTGGGAGAATTAAAATAGGAGGAAAGGTTCCTGGGGGATGGAGAGATGGCTCAGAGGTTGAGACTGTATGCTGCTCTTGCAGAAGACTTGAATTCCGTTCCAAGCATCCATGTTGGGCAGCTTGCAACTGCCTGTAACTCCAGTGTCAGAGGTTTCCAGCATCTCTGGCCTGCCTCTGCCTGCCAGGTCCCTGTATGGTCATGCACACACCTGCCCATGGACACTCACCTTTACAAAAGCGAAAAGTAAATAAAAGAGGTTCTAAACCAGGTCTAACCTGTGGCCCTCGAGCCCCACATAACCCAGGATAGGCTATGAATGTGACCCAGCACACCGGTAGACCACACCACTATGTCAGATACCAAAAGGTTGACTACCCCAGTCTAGACCATTAAAGTATAGAGGAGAGACAAGAAACATAAAAATAATGAGAAAGTACAACGAAAGAAACAAACTTAATTGTATGGCTGGATTCAGTTTCATGCTAGTAGTCACAATAATCATGAATGGTTTAACTTTCTGGATTAAAAGACAAGGATTTAAAATACAGTGAAAATTGTATTCTAACCAGGCTTGGGTGGTGCACACCTTTGAATCCAGCAGTAGCGGGGATTGGGGAATGACAAGCAGATCTCTGTGAGTTCAAAGCCAGCCTGGTCACACAGTGAGATCCAGGACATCTAGAGCTTTTGTCTCAAAGCAAAACTAAACAGAGAAGTTCATCCTTGAGTCAGAATATAGCTTGATGGTAGAGTACTTACTTGCCTGCATGTTTAAGGCCCTGGGTTTCATCTCCAGCACAACAAGTCAGTGTCAGGGTAAGAGCTGAAAAATCTTACATTCCTTCCTGGTGGACAATTCAACTCTTGGCCCAACCAAGAGTGGTAGACTAGCAACAAATGAGTGGAATGACAGGCTGTAACATTGTATTGGGAAAAGCTGAGATTATACCTGAGCTTCATATTGGGGGTTTGCGGGGGAGCTTAGTAGAAAGAGTGACAGTCCCAGGTCACAGTACATCACAACAGAGAAGCCACAGTGACAAGAGGTTGACAGATGCATGCTTGCCAGTACTTAGCTCATTGGAAAAGTCAAAACCCAAGGGAATGGTGCCACCCACTGTAGGCAGATCTTCCCAGCTTAGCAGAATCACAAGCGTCCCTCACAGGCCTTCTCCCAGTCAAGTTGGCAACCAACATTAAACATCATAGTGACTCCATTTCCTCTACTGGAGAGTAGAAACAGTAATCATCCTATGTCAGCACTGGGGCCAGGGCTTCAGTGGTGGAGCGCTTGCCTAGCACACCTGAGGGGCTCAGTTCAATCTTTAGTACTTAAAAAAGAAAGTAAGAAAAAAGAATCCTATGTAATAAGCAGGGTTTTGTTTTGTTTTTAAGATTTACTTATTTATTTTATGTATGTGAGTACTCTGTAGCTGTCTTCAGACACACCAGAAGAGGGCATCGGATCCCATTACAGATGATTGTGAGCCACCATGTGGTTGCTGGGAATTGAACTCAGGACCTCTGGAAGAGCAGTCAGTGCTCTTAACCGCTGAGCCATCTCTCCAGCCCAATATGCAGGGTTTTGTTTCATTTTATTACATCTATGATACAAAAGTTTTAAAGGCTCAGTGATGTACGTTGCCCGGGCAAGCTTCCTCGACCTGGTTGGCCATGACCTTGCCCAGTAGCATTGCACTGTGTTAAATTCAGGCGGCACTGATTAAACTCCAATCTCAGCTTCTCTGACGCCACAGTTCGTACATCTTCATGAAACCGCTGTAGCCAGTGTGTCACTCCGGACAGATAATGAGGTCCCGTTCACAGCACTACCAGTCTCGTCTGAGCTGGGAAGCTGAGCAGGGTTGGGCCTGGTCCGTACTCAGGCAAGAAAGGGTAAGGTTTCAACCCCGGGGGTGTCCATCTGTTTGATCTCCTCTGACCTTAAACTTAAGTTTAGGAAGGCATACAGTAGGCATTCAATAAATGCAGGTCAGTGGTTAGTTTGTCAAGTGAGGTGTGCGCATGACATTTCAAGTCCTCGTACCAGCTCAAATGCTGTTCTTCTCTCCATCTGATAGATGAGGAAACTTAGGCTCTCAGAGAGGAACACACACCCATGTAGCCCGCGGGTAGCAGAATCGCCCTCTGATTCCAAGTTGTTCTGACTCACGACATTCTAAATCCGAACACAAGACTGGTCTCTGGCTGCTTCCTCAGAATCTTCCCAGGGCTGCCCAGGTGACCCTGGGAACCTCCCAGTCACTGCAAGCCATGCTTGCTCCCGTGCTCCCGTGCTTCCGTTATGTGCTGAGGTCAGGGACCCCGTGTTCTCACACCCACACCCCATCTGTCAGCACCACGGACAAGCAGCCTGCAGCTGCTCCTCCCACTCCCATGCCGACTGCCTGGCACAGCCTGCCCATGGCTCTGGATCTGGGGGAGAGTTAAGGCATGCTCATTATGTAGCCCAGGCTAGCTTTGAAACTGTGGTTTTCCACCTCAGTTTCAGGAATGCTGAGATTGTCAGCCTGTTCCACCATGCCTAGCCTCTCCTGAATTATTGCGGGAGCCTACACACACACACAACACACACACACACACACACTCTCACACTTTCTTTCTTTCCCTCTCTCCTCCCTCCCTCCTTCCCTCTCTCTTTCTCTCCCTCCTTTGTCTCCACCTTCGTTCCACTGTGATCTGCCCTCAGCATGGGGATCTGGTCACCTCGTCAATTCTGTGTTGCAGACCCTTACCTTACCCTAGGTGAAAGGCAAAGAGGCCTGTGCATTCACTCCCTTTTAATCCCTCTAGGAGCCGTGCTCCACACACACAGACCTGCTGTTTCTTGGATGTACTAGGCAGGTGTACAACCTCAGGGCCTTTGTACACCTATCCCTTCTTACTGAAACTCTCTAGTCGCCCCCATGGCTTAATCCCTCCCTTCCCGCAGCCTTTGGTCACGTGTCCCCTGAGGTCTCATTGTCTAGAATTGAAAACTCTGCCAGTAAGTTGCCACCATCTGCCACCATCTGCCTTGTTGCTTTCTTTTCAATGCTATGTGTTAGGTTTTATTTGTTGTTGGTTTTTCTTCCCTTGAAACTTGAGTCTACATGTAGTAGGTCTACAGGTACAAGGACAGTGGTCAGCTGAAGGTGGGACAAAGGAGCACAGGTGAACACACCCACATGGATTGCAGGCATTATCCCCTAGCACCCGGGCTTGTGAGCAGGTCTGCCCTGCCGAAGTGGCTTTCTAGAGCAGTAACAGTCATCCTAATGAAGAGAGAAGGGGTAGCCTCATTTAAAAAATTAACACATTCAAAAAATGGAAGTGGAAGCGGGTAGGCTGCACAGTCGCTAGCACTGCCGTCCAGTCTCCTGCAGCCAACAAACCATGACTTTCCCCAGCCATAGAACAAGGAAAACACTGAAAAAAGAAGCATCTATGACCAAAGCTGATGGCAGTACTAATCTATGAGAAAAAACATGAGTATTTAGAAGGCAATTTGCCTGACACATTACGTTCCGTTTAGCAGAATAACTTTCCCACTAGGGCTTAGGACCTCCCAAGCCACAGGCTTTTGGCCATTCCTTCCTGGGCAGTGGGCCTCAAATGCATTCAGAGAGTGGTTGGCGAGGCTGGGGAGAGTGGTTCAGTGAGTAAGAACTCTTGCTACAGAAGCCTGAGGACCCAAGTTCAAACCCCCCATCACCCACATAAAAAGCCAAGTGTAGCCATCCTCATACCTGTACCCTACCAATGTGGGGGACAGAAACAGGATGATTGGCAGGGCTTGCTGGCTGCTGTTAGCAAGTCTAGTTCAGAAAGCTAGTCTGGTTCACAAAGAGAGCCTGTCTCATGGGAGGAAAGTGGGAAAGGCTAGCTCAGCACACTCCTGGCCTCCCTGAGGTCTGCATACACAGAGATACAGAAAGAAAAGGAAGACGAGGCTTGGTGACCTCCGCTCTGGCCGGGCCACTGTAACACCAATGCACATCCTTCCTGGCAGGTTGGTAGCATAGCAAAGGTAAGGTTTTTGGTGTCCCAAGAAGATTCACTAATGGCAGACTGAGATTAGTGACTGGAAGTCAACTCCCGGGGCTTCCAGTCAGCGTGTTTACATCTGACATTCATACAGAGGCACTGAGGCATTGCGCATGCGTAAAGCTGAAAGAAACGAGAAGTGAGGCCCGTGTGACCTGGTCTGCTCCATGTTGGGAGGTTCGAGTCTCCAAGAACAATGCCACTTAGTGGACGTGTGTGGCATGAGACCCCAAGCTAATAAAGGTCACCCGGCACTGTAGCCTGCCACGCTGCCCCCTCACAGAGAAGGCTGGGGGCACTGGGGAGATGACTCGGAGGGGTGGGAACGCTGTAAAGGTGTGAGGACCTGAGGGCTTCTCTCTAGCATCCAACACACAAAGCCAGGCTTGCCCGTGTGGACCTCTTACTCCAGCACTGGGCGTGAGAGACTGACAAATCAGTGGGTTCCTCTGGCCACCATCCTAGCTAAAAAGCAGCATGCTCCAGGCTCGGAGAAAGACTAGCCTCAAGGGAGTAATGCAGAGGTGCAGAGAGGACACTTGATGTCTTGTGTGTGTGTACATACACATGTCTGAGGACAAACCTGTGCATACCACACACACGCACACTATCAGTGAGGAGCTGAAGATGTCATCCAGTGTTAAGAGCATTTGCATAGAACCCACCAGTGAGGGGCTAGGGTGTGGCTCAGTGGTAGAGCACTTGCTTAGAATACACATAATTGTATATTCCATCCCTAGTGCCACAAAAATCAATCAATCAGTCAGTTAGTTAATACCCCAACCAAAAGGCCAGGCCTGCTCAGCTCGTAGCTCGCACAGCTGACTACAGTGGGCTGAGAGGTGAAGGAGGAAACAGGACTATTTGGAGACTACAGTCCATGACTACTGTACCCTCTGAAGTATCAACCACAGAGTGGTGTGTGCATATTTCCTACCCAGAACCC
This sequence comes from Mastomys natalensis, assembly GCA_021653895.1. Classification (NCBI taxonomy): domain Eukaryota; kingdom Metazoa; phylum Chordata; class Mammalia; order Rodentia; family Muridae; genus Mastomys; species Mastomys natalensis. The sequence continues at coordinate 145,101 of JAJTUV010001598.1, read as the reverse complement.
AGGAGCCCACACTGGGATCCTGGTGGCACCTGGAAGGCAAGTGGGACTCGCCAGTCCTTCTCAGAGGGGACTGACTGGACAAGGGTCTTCAGAGCCTGCCTCTGAGCCAAACAGCTGAGACTCATCCCAGCTGTGCACTGCCCACAGGTGATGACCAACGGCTGGGAGACAGTAGATATGACTCTGCGGCGGAACGGGCTGGGCCAGCTGGGCTTCCATGTCAAGTACGATGGCACCGTGGCTGAAGTGGAGGACTATGGCTTTGCCTGGCAGGCTGGCCTCCGGCAAGGCAGCCGACTGGTAGAGATCTGCAAGGTGGCTGTGGTGACACTAAGCCACGACCAGATGATCGACCTGCTGCGCACCTCCGTCACTGTGAAGGTGGTCATCATCCCACCATTTGAAGACGGCACTCCCCGAAGGTAAGAGCCTCACCCTGAGAGGAAGGCAGGGGACAAGGTTGCCAGCCTCCAGATGGCTGCAAGGGGGTCTCCTGGCGTAGCCACCCAAGACCTCAGTGAAGGAACCTTGTAAGTCAGTGGTTCTCAGCCTTCCTAACGCTGCGACCCTTTAATACAGTTCCTCATGCTGTGGTGACCCCCCCCCCCCCAGCACACCATAAGATTATTTCCGTTGCTACCTCGTAACTGTAAGTTTGCTACGGTTAGGAATCATAATGTATTATCTGTGTTTTCCGATGGTCTTAAGCGACCTCTGAGAACGGGGTTCCAGGTTGAGAACTGCTTTGATAAGCCCTGTTTCAGAGGGCTAATGACAGAGGGGATGTAGTAATGAAAGTCTCGTGGGACCTGGTAAGTCCCGTGTGTACACCTGTCCAGCCACTGTGGGTAGACTAGCAGTCTCACTTTCTAGATGGCACACAAAGCATGAAAGCAGCAGAACACGGGGACGTTTATCGGGCTCCCTGGTATATGCAAGCTCCATCTGCAGTGCTAGGCATAGAGCAGTGGACAGGGCAGATCGAGCCCTTTGTGTTCTACAGAGAGAGACAGACCCGGAAGTAAATACACAAGGTCTGGGGCTATACGCCTGGAGTTCCAGCACTTGAAAGGTAGAGGCAGGGGGTCAGGCATCCGAGGCCAGGCTCCTCTGTGTTATAGCAAGTTCCTGGACAGCCTCAGCTACACGAGACCCTATCAGAAACAACAGCCCCAGAACAAACAAGAAGCAAACCAACCTAACCAGAATGCCGACCCGTGACAGGCTCTGCTTCTGGCCAGCAGAGGCTGCTGCTGTCGCTGTGTGCATGCACAGGTGCCCTTAACATCGGAAGATGTCGTCATGTCCCCTGGAGCTGGAGTGACGGGTGTTTGTAAACCACCGAACTCTGATCTTCATGATTAAGCCGCAAATGCACCTAACCACTGAACTATCTCCCCAGCACTCCACTGCGTTGTTAACAAAAACAAATGCAGGTCCCCTGTTTATTCAGTACAGACACCCCTCCCCAATCTTGCCCGTTTCAATGATGCCTTCGTATTTGAAAGGTTCCGTCAGAGCTGGATGCGGTTGTGCTGCCTTTAATCCCAGCACTCAGGAAGCAGATGCACGGTGGTCTCTGTGAGTTCAAGGCCAGGCTGGTCTATGCAGTGAGTTCTAGGCCAGCCAGGGCTGCAGAGTGAGCTTCTCCCACAAGCACTGGAAAGACAGAGAAGCAGTAGAGTGAGGGTGATACATGGACATTACTCCAGCTTTCAAGGAGCTGAGAAAAGGAGCACTGAGTTCCAGGCCAGCCTAGACTAAGAAGAAAGGCCAGTCTCGGGAAGGGGTGGACATGAGGCAGTCAGCGTGTGAGAGCTGGAGGGAGGGTGGAGCAAGCGGTGTGGCGTGCCGACTTCGCTTGCTTTGTTTGGTTGGTTGTTTTAAGGTTTTGGTTTGTTTTTTTTTTTTTTTCCTTAAGATTGGGTCTCACTATTATAGCCTTGCTGGCCTGGAATTCTATATAGACCAGACTGGCCTTGAACTCAGATTCACCTGCCCCTGTTCCCCAAGTGCTGTTTAAAGACGTGCCATCAGTCCAGCTATGTTTCTAGCTATTGCGGCTGTATGAGTGTGAGCAAGTTCCTGAACTTCTCAGCCTCAGTTTCTTCCCCCCCCTCCCCCCGGGCTGTGAGCAAGCACGGGCTGGACTCGAACTCGGGAGAGATGGCAGCCTCAGACCCCAGAGCGCAGCAATTGCAGCGGTATGCCACCGCTGGCCGTCAGCCTCAGTTTCTTTAGCAGTGAAAGGTCATATACTGAGATTACAGCTCAACTGGTAGGGTGCCCATATAACATGTACAAGGCCCTGGGTTCAGTTGTTCCGGCACCGAATGAACCAGAGGTGGTGGCAGGCACCTGCAATCCCAGCCATCAGGAAGTGGAGGCCAGAGGACCCGGAATTCAAAATCATGAGCTTAGTCTCTGTCATTCTCAGTCAATCTCCCACCACAAGCGACACAACTCTGGACTGGGTCTCCCCAGCATAGCAACGCCTGCAAAAATAGATCTTTATACTCCCCTGTTGTAAAATATAATGCTGTGGCGACGGTGGCGGCGGCGGCAGCATCATGCGGGTGTAAGGGGGTGCCTGGGGGGACCATGCCAAGGTATCCCCCTGAGAAATCAGGCCATGTGACAGACCTAGTATAAAGGTTTATTTGGGGGAAAGGGGAGGGGGACCTGAAGAAGCGGTAGAGGCAGACGGATGGGAGTAAAGCTATGAGGGCAGAGAAGGGGACACTGCGACAGACAGACGGGGAGGGGAGGAGACTGACCCACCCCAGCCGGGAACACATGGAAACAGAGAGAGAGAAAAAAGGGTGGGGGGTGGGGGAGCAAGCAGTCCTTTTTATACACTGCTGCACCTAGATCACACCTGGCTGCGGCAGGCGATGACATAAGCCGCCACGACATCCCTGGGAGGAGCATAGCAGAATTGCCTGTAAGCCAACACCCCCACCCCAATAATTTCAGAAGTGTCTCCCAGGTTATTCTCACTGCTCTGATAGGAACTGCTTAAAGCCTGTGACAGTCCTACACTAGTCACTTTGTCTAGGGTGAGAGGCGTTTCTGATTGGTTGGGTGTGGATCACATGCTCATGCCAGCATCCAGGGGTGAGATCTGCCTGGCTCAAAGCACAGAGCAATTCTCAGGCAGGATATGTGGCCTTCCTCCACCTCTGCCAGCCTGGCCTATCTGGTGGCTCTGTCAGAGGTTGTGTCCCTACTGTTCTCTACCTGGTGCCTGGGGCTCCTGATCCCCAAAACAGCCATAAGGAACACTGAACACCAGCTCTACCATACTACTGCAGAAAGGTACCCTGAGTAGGGCCTGGGACAGGAGCATGTCCTCAGGTCCCATGACATGGCTCTGTAGCCGCCATGCCTGAGTGTCTCAGGCCAAAGGAACATGGGAGAGCCTAGCTCTTATGATCTAAGAGGTGAATTTTTTTTCCTGAGCTCAGCCTTCTGTAAGCTCAGATTCCCTCCCGTGCTGGTGGCACACTGTGGCAGGGATAGCAGAGCTGGCCGCCCAGCTTGGATCCCCATGCCCCAGGCTGGATCTCTGCACTACGGTACATGTGCCAGCCAGACACGGGCCTGCATCTATTTCCAGGGTTCTGGGTTTCATGTGCTTTTCTTTTTCTTTTTTTTTTTTTTTTTTAACCACCTTGCAAAGTAGGTCACCTGCTGCTCTTCCAGCAGCATTCGAGATTCTAGGGAACAAGGCAGACACTGTCCTTTGATTTTTGAGGGCATTGGCTTTTCCGGCCCAAAGTAATGCTTAGGGTGTTGGGAGGGGCTGGTTCGTTGAAACCACAGGCTGACTAGAGGCCGGGGGCGGGGGCGGGGGGGGGCAGAGAAAAGGGAGGGGACGAGGAGAAGCCAAGACCTGGAGGAAAAAAGATTCAGTCTAGCAGTTACAGCCCCGTGTAAGCTTCAGGCCCTAATTTGAAAGATGCCTCTCGGACTTTAAAGTGAATCGCCATGGTTTGGAGTTGGCCCACTGTAAACCAGACAGCTGGTCGGCTCTAGCAGAAGGCCTGTGTGCTAGCGGGCCCAGACCTTATAAATCATAAACTTGTTTTTCCAGGGGGTGGCCAGAGACCTATGACATGAATACTTCGGAACCCAAGATGGAGTCAGAAACCCCACCCCTGGGGGCCGACCCCCTACCGCAGCAATGCTCCCTGGCAGTGGAGCGGGCCTGCTTCTCACAACTCTCTGCCGACCACCAAATGGACCACCCCTGCCACTCCGGGCCATGCCCAGTCCCTGAGCCGACTCCCAAAGCAGACGCCCATGGTGCCCTTCCGCGAGTCCCAGCCACTGCACAGCAAGAGGTAAGGACCCCCCAGGACACCACTGCTGTCCAGCGTCCCACCTGCCTGCAAGCCATCCCTCACCCTTCCTCTTCCTCCTCCCTCAGTCACTTTTCTTGTTAAAGATTTATTTATTTTATATATGTGAGTACACTGTCTCTGTCTTCAGACACACCAGAAGAGGGCATCAGATCCTATTACAGATGGTTGTGAGCCACCATGTGGTTGCTGGGAATTGAACCCAGAACCTCTAGAAGAGTATAACTGAGCCATCTCTCCAGCCCTTTTTTTTTTTGAGACACAGCTTGTCTGTGTAGCCCTGGCTGTCCTAGAACTCATTCTATAGACCAGGCTGGTCTCGAACTCAGAGATCCTCCTGCCTCTGCCTCCAGAGTGCTGGGATTAAAGGCATACACCATGCCTGGCCATTTTCCTTTCCTACCCCTCCATTTGCATCTGCTGTCCCCATCCTTCCTTCCTCCTCTCTGCATTCCTGGGATGCCCCAAGGGCCCAGGGACAGGGACAGAAAGCTCTCTATATGAGGTTGGGAAAAGGTTTCTTTTTTTTTTTTTCTAAGGCCAATAATAGAACCTGCAGGACTGGTTTTTTGGGCAGAAGGCCAAGGGAGAACCCCACAAAAGTGGGTCTCATCGCTGCTGTCAAGTCCTCGGGCTGGCAGCCGCCTCTGGAACTCTGATCCTGGTATTTAGTTTGTACTGATGTGTTTATGAACACTCAGGGTTGAACCTTGGTCCTTTGGCAGGCTGGGCCAATGCTCTGCCGCTGAGTGCTTCCTCAGCTCACTTCCCTTTCGTTACAATAGGATCTCACTGTTACTTAGACTATCCTTACACCGAAAGGCCTGCTCCAGACCTCTCAGGAGCTTGCGTTACAGGCCTGGACAACCAGGCCCAGCTGAGATGCTCGTTCGGCTGCGTTATATATTAAGAGACAAAGCATGCTGGGCGTATAGGCCTCATTTCTGCCCCCCATTCTACATAAAAAACAAAAATTAAGTATAAAAGGAGACAGTCAGGCAAGGCAGTTCACACCTTTAATCCCAGCACTTGGAAAGCAGAGGCAGCTGGATCTCTGTAGTAAGAATTTTGGAATTTTGGTTTCTTTAAGAAAACACACACATACACACACAACTAGAATATATGTTTATATATTTTCAGGGGCTGGAAAGATGGCTCAGCGGTTAAGACTGCTCTTCCAGAGGTCATGTGTTCGATTCCCAGCAACCACATGGTGGCTCACAACCATCTGAAATGGGACTAGATGCCCTCTTCTGGTGTGTCTGAGGACAATAGTGTACCCCCATACATAAAATAAATAAATAATTCTTAAAAAAAAAAAAAAAAAAAAATATATGTTTTTGTTTTGCTCCCAGGTGTGGGTTATACACTGCTTCAGACTGTCCACAGCAGCTGATTATGATTTGCCTTGTGCTCTAGCAGGGGTGTGATTTTGCCAGCAGCTGATAGTATCTGCAGTTGTATGATGTTTGGAATTCTGGGAACTTTTCGGGAGTATATAGGGCCCCAAGTGGTTGGTGCTCACACTTTGTTAAGTAGTTGTGTGAAAAGAAGAAATTAGATATCTTGATGGTGAAATCAAACTTGGCTATCATCAGCAGGAAGTAGTCTTAGGACCGCCCCCTTTGTGACCCCCGACTTTATCAAGGGATCTCTTTCCTTTCTTCTTTCTCCTTTTTTCTCTCTTATCTAGTATCGGGGTTGAAAGGGTTGGAGAATGGGGAACCAACAAAGTAACAAAAAGCCAAGGTACAGATCTCAGGGAGTTCAATGCCAGCCTTGTCTAGGTAGTGGGTTCCCAGCCAGCTAGAGCTACAGAGTGAGACGCAGTCTCCAAAATAAATAAGGGAGCTGGAAAGACGACTCTGTGCTTAAAAAGCACTTGTTCTTGCCAAGAATCTGGGCTCAGTTCCCAGCACCCACATGGTGGTTCATAACCATTATAACTCCAGTTCCAAGGTATCTGATGCCCTCCACAGATATCAGGCGCCCATGTGGTATACATACATACATGCAGACAAAATAGTCATACACAAATAAAAGTAAATATATCTAAAACATTTTTTAATTAAAAAAATATATACATTTAAGTTTTCCTAAAATGAAGGGGCAGAGGAACATCTTTGTTCCCAGGAAAGGGCAGAGAATTGTCCCCACAAGGCCCCTGTCCTGGCTGCGAAGCTGAGTGCGGAGCACAGAGGAAGAGGGATGGGGCTCTCCTGTCTTCCTCCTCCCTTGCATGCAAATCCAAGGGGTAGATAGCAGCCAGAACTTGACTGGACTTGAGAGGCAGGGCTGTTGTATGCCGCTGCCTCCTCTTCCTCTTCCTCTTCCTCCTCCTCCTCCTCCTCCTCCTCTTCCTCCTCCTCCTCAGGGACGCCCTCCTCCTTACCCTGACTCTGTCCCCTCTCTTGTGTCTTTCCAGACCTGTCAGCTTCCCAGAAACCCCTTTTGCGGCGTCACCAGCAGGGGCCGACAGAGTCCCTCCCTACCGACAGCCTTCCGGGAGCTTCTCCACCCCAGGCTCTGCCACCTACGCAAGATACAAGCCGGCTCCTGAAAGGTCAGAGTCTCCCCTTGCTTTTGAGATGATGTCACCTGGTGATTGCTGCTGCAGGTTTTTCTTCCTAGGAAAGGCACCTCAGTATCTCATCCGCCAGTGTTGTGGGGTTAGTGGGCTGCTCCTGCAAAGGTCAGAAAATGACTACCAGGGTGTTGGCAATGTCTCCTTAAAATTTAGAACAAAGAAACAGAACAACAAAAATCAGAGCTAAGCCGATCTGGCAGAACTTGTCGTTGGCTCTTGTTTTTGTTTGTTTGTTGCTTTTTGAGCAAACCGTCCTCTCCGCAGCACACCATTCATGTGTCTCTAGTTCCCATACACCAAAACCAAAGTCAGTATCATCCAGGTCACATGGTCTTCCCAATTCCGCCCCTCCCCCTTAGAGCCAACTCCAACCTGGCAGCATAAGCCATCTTCCCTAAATCTCCATGGCTCTCCAGAGCCTTTGGAACAAACCCAGACTGGACAGTATGCCATTCAAGGCCCGATGAGATGTGATTCTAGAACCAGGTATCCCAGGTCCTCCTGAGTCCCCGTGTCTGTGGCAGTCCCACCCTGTCCCTGTCCTCCAGGTAGATCTGTGAGCCTCATCCTGAATCCCTCCTGATCCTTTCCCACCACTGTGCTCAGGCTGCTCAGCCTCCCTCAGATCCGCCCCTCGCTCTCCCAGACCAAGGGCCCTGGAATGAATGCCGAAATCCCTAGGAATGGCACACACCAGCCCACCAGCCCACCAGCCACCTCCTTTCAGGTTTCTAAGTAGTCTGTTCGTGTGCCCTAGCCTTTCCTCGTTGGAAACCCCTCAGGAGAGGCCAGCCTCCTAACCTGAGCTGTGCTCCTCCTGGAAGCCTGACCCAAGAGAGAGAGAAACCAGCTCTGCCCCTCAGCTCCCTCTGTGGTCCCTGATGTGACTGTGGCCACAAGCAACCTCCATTCCCTTAGTCCAGTTAAAAGAGATAAAAAAGAGAAAATGAGGGGGAAGAGGAGACAGAGAACACAGAAAGAAAGACAGACAAAGGCCAGCCACAGGGGCATGCCAGCTATGGTAGAGACCAGCCACTCGGGCATAGCACATATCCATATGCACAAGTGAGGAGAGCGTGAGTTTGCTCCAAGATTGACAGCTTGCTGGTCTGCTCCATCACAGGGTACTGGGGCTGACAACAGGCAAATTCTTAGTCTATAAGTGATGACAAGAAGGAGCAAAACTTTGTTTGAAGCAAAACCACTTGACTCTAGCCCAGGGACCCTGTCAACAAACCTGAGGTTCTCATCCAAGGACTGATCCATGTAGACACTCCTGGACCTAACCCTGAGTTTCTGTCCTCACTGGTAGAGCCCCACTCTGCGCCATTTTGGATGCTAAGCCTCCGTTAGAAACTCAAGGGGAAGAGGAAGCCTCTGTTTTACCTTCTAGAGGCCACTGTGCGGCCCTGATCAGGACAGGTCCCGAGAGCTTCTGGTGTGTAAAGTACCGAGAGGAATGTCTGACCCACTCAGTTTCCTATTGGTCCCCCTTGCTTATGCTAGAGAGAGATCCCACAAGCCACATGGCTGAGGAGGAGAACGCAGCCCCACTCAGGAGAACTGTGCCAGGAAGAGTGCATTTGAACCAGGGGACATTGATGGGAGTTTGTCACAGAGAGGAAGGAGCATGGATGAGCAAAATGACAGGATGAAAGAGAGGCAAAGAAGATTCTGGGATGTGTAGCTTGCTGGGGGACACCTGAGCCTTAGTAAGGACCAAGACTGCAAATGGCAGCAACTGGCTGATACCAGATGTGACAGTGCTGGGCCTGGTGTCACAGGCCTGCAGTCCCAGCCACTCTCTACTGTAAGGCAGAAAAAGAAAAAAAACAAAAAAACAAACAAAAAAAAAAACCTAAGAGTCAAAAGCAGGAGGATCAAAAGGTCACAGCTAACTTGGGGTACAGAGGAAGTCAAAGGTCAGCTTAGACAACTTAATGAGACCATGTCTCAAAAATAAAAACTAAGGGAGTAGTTAAAGCACTGGCTGCTCTTGAGGAGGACTCAGGCTCAGTTCCCGGCACCCACACAGCAGCTCACAACTGTCTGTGACCCCAGAGCCAGGGATCTGATCCCTCCTCTGACCTCCACAGGCACCAGTGCAAGTATGGTGTAAATATATACACGTAGGCAAACACTCACTCAAAAATAAAGTTTAAGGGTTTTTGTTGTTGTTTGGGGTTTGGGAGGGTTAGTTTGGGGGTTTTGAGGGGTTTTTTGTTTGTTTGTTTTTTTAAGAGAAGATGCAGCTGATTGATAAAGTTGGTTAACCATCTACTCAAATAAAAATATTTGGGGAGTTTCTAGGTTTGGGCCATTATAAATATTCAGGCTGTGAACATGTAACATGTATGATCAAGCATACACATTTCTGCATAGAAATAAGTTTTCATTCGCCTGGGATTGGTGCCCAGTACAGTTGCCTGCCATGTGGCAAGTCCGTTTCTCGTTCCTACCCGCCACATATGCTAATCCAGGTCTCGCTGCCATGTGGCATTATCTCCGTTTTTCTTTTTCTTTTCTTTTCTTTTTTCTTCATTTCCACTGTTCTGATGGGTGCATGGTGCTGTCTCATTGTCGCAGTAATTTGCATGGCTCTGAGGGCCAACGTGCTGAGCATCTTGTGTGCTGATCTGCCAGCTACGCATCCTCTCCAGTGAAGTGTCTTGTCTTCTGCCCAATTTCTACTCCACTCAGTGCTCTGCAGTGTTCGAGAGCCCTTTGTATGAGCGGCCTTCAGTTTTTCTTTTCATCTTCTTCATAGGGTCTTTCTCAAAAAATATTTTTTGATGTCTAAAACTAGTCTTTTTCCTAATATAAAGCAAACGTTTTACTTTCAGGAATTTTAAGTCCTGGATTTTCTTACCTATCTCCCCTTCACAGTAGAAATTAAGCCAAGACCTCTCTAATGATTCACAAGTGCTCTACCCTGAGCCGCGCCCCACCCCTCCCTCACTGGGGATTCTAGGCAGGGGCCTACCACTGAGCCACGCCCCAGCCCCTCACTGGGGGATTCTAGGCAGGGGCTCTACCACTGAGCCACGCCCCCCCCCTCACTGGGGGATTCTAGGCAGGAAGAGCACGCCCGCCCTCACTGGGAGATTCTAGGCAGGTTCACCACTGACCACGCCCCGCCCCACTGGGATTCTGCAGGCTCTACACTGGCACGCCTGCCCTCCTGGGGATTCTAGGCAGGGCTCTACCTGAGCCCGCCCAGTCCCACTGGGATCTAGCAGGCTCTACATGAGCCACGCCCCCAGCCCCTCACTGGGGGATTCTAGGCAGGGGCCTTTAACTGTTTATTTTATTTGATACAATGTTTCATCTGTTAAGTTACCATCTGTATCCCAGGCAGAGCTTTACATTGCGATCATCCTGCCTCAGTCTCATTTAAAAAAAAAAAATGTGGATGCCACTGCACTGTGTTCTTGATTATTTGGGCTTTTGTTTAGGTGAGAGGTCTAGGTCAAGTTTCCCCTTTTGCCAAGAACGTCTGATTGTTCCAGCAATTTATTAGAAAGCCAGCCTGAGAAAGTAGCGTTTGCTACTTAAAAGCAAAAAATAATAGACTAGACACATGTGTATGCATCTTTTTTCCAAGTTCTCTGGTCTGTGCCATCAGTCTAAGGCCTGATATAGGGAGTCCTCCCAGGAGCTTCATGAGGTAATTGATTATCCCCATTTTGCAGAAGTAAAACAGGGGCTCAGCAAAGTGAATCCCCTTGACCAACATGTTTGTGCCAGGAGGTAGTCTGGACAGGAGTGAAGCCTGAGACTAGCCGGGGCTGGCCTGGGTCATCTCCTGCTCCAAGAATTTTGAGCTCTTCCAGATCATCACCATGTGGGCGGCCCCCTGGAGACACTGCCCACAGTCACATTCACTGCTGGCAGGGGAGGGGTCAGCCTCCCCGGGACTTCCTCCTGTGATTCTAGCTCTTCCAAGCCCACACCTCTCTTCTTGGGGTTCCATGCCTTAGGCTCTGCATCCCATCTCTCCCTGACTTTGAGCCTGGTCAGATCACGGCCCTCTGGTTACCTTTAGTGCTCCTTGAACACAGAGCTGACAGGAAGCAGCTTCAGGGAAGGAGGACTCCTTTGGCTCAGTGTTGAGTTGGTAGAGTCCTGGTGAGGAGGCGTGCTGCAGGGGGATGAAGTGGCAGAGAAACGCGTGCGGGTACACAGCTTACTTGTCTTCTCATTCACGTCCGTATCCCGTCCGCTAGTCTCAGGGGGTCAGGGAACCCAGGCTGCCTTCAAACCCATCACATAGCCAAGGACACTGCTGAGCTCCTGTCTCAGCCTTCTGCATGCTGAGATTACAGGTGTACATGTCACACAGGCACATGTGCTAGGGATCAAGTCCAAGGCTTTGTGTGTGCTCGCAAGCACCATGCGTACTCAACCCTAAAAACTTTTATTTTTTAGAACACTTTATTTGTTGTTTGGTTGGGTTTTTTTTGTTGGTGGTGGTGATGGTTGTTTGTTCTTTAAAGACAGGGTCTCCAGCACTTGGGAGGCAGGGACAGGCGGATTTCTGAGTTCGAGGCCAGCCTGGTCTACAGAATGAGTTCCAGGACAGCCAGGGCTACACAGAGAAACCCTGTCTCAAAAACAAACAAACAAACAAAACCACAAAAGAATGGACCCTTACCCTTAGATCCTCTAGTGCTGTGTCTCGATCTTCCTTTGGGAGAACTTAAAGGCCAAGGAGGGCCGTAGGAAGGAGATTGTCTTTTCTTGACAGGGGCATGGAGTTGAGTTTTCAAAAAATCCAGTGTCAACCAGGAGCTTGAATTTAGCAGTTAGAGCAGGTCTTCATAGGCCCAGCCCTAATGTGTCTTCAAGCTGGCAGTGACTCTAGAATGACAAGGGTCTTCACCCTTCTCTCCTTCCTGCTATCCTCTTCCGAGGTGAAGGCCAGAGAGGCCAGGAACACACGGCTCACCACTCCCTCAGTGTCTGTCATAGTTAGGGTCTCCATTGCTGTGAACAGACACCATGACCAAGGCAACTCTTAGAAAGGACAACATTTAATTGGGACTGGCTTACTGGTTCTGAGGTTCAGTCCATTATCATCATGGTAAGAAGTATGGCAGTGTGCAGGCAGACATGGCACTGGAGAAGCTGAAAATTCTATTCTTTACCCAAAGGAAACGGGAAAAGACTGGCTTGCACATAGTTACAAGAAGGGTCTCAAAGCCCACCCCCACAGTGACACACCTCCTCCAACAAGGTCACTCGTTACGGGCCAAGCATATTCAAACCACCACAGCACCCAAGACCTATGTCACCAGGTCACTTGACCAGAAACATGAAAAGTAGACTCAAAAGCCATTGAAATATGTTCTGTATAGCAGAGGCAACTCAGAAAGGGTAGGCTCAGGGAGCACTCCTCAAGTGCTGCAGCATTGGCCTCATCACATCCGCAGTACTCTCAGCCACGGCCTCACCTTCAGGCTGATGGCAAGAAGGCGGGCGCTGTCTTCATGGTGTTCTGTCTAACACCAGGCCATGCCAGACCGTAGGGCATGAGAGGCTTCTGTGTTAGTGCTTTTCCGTAACTGTGATGAGACAGTATTGCCAAGGCAGCTTAGAGAAGAAAGACGTTATTTGGCTTATGATTCCAGAGGGCTAGAGGCCATGGTGGTGCAGCAGACACAGCAGCTAGAACAGCAGCTGAAGGTTCACATCTTCAACAGCACAAACAGAATGAGCAAACTCAGAATGGCCCTGGCCTTTATCCTCGCAAAGCCCATCTCTGGTGACACACTTCCTCCGACAGCCTATCGAAACAGCAGCACCAGCTAGAGACCACGTATTCAAATGCCCAAGACTATGGGGACATTTCAATCCAACCACCACACTGTCTTTTTGAAAATAGAGTGTGTTGTGTGTGTGTGTCCACATGTATGTGTGCATGTGTCATGGCACACATGTGGAGATCAGAGGACAACTTGCAAGATTTGGCTCTCTCCTAGCATGTGGATCCCAGGGACTGGACTCAGGTCCTCAGAAATGGCAGCAGTGCTATTACCCACCAAGACCATCTTTTCTTGCCTTTCTTAGGAGCAAGGAAATGGACATATTTGCCAGAAGCCACAGGGGTCTGGCCCTCCCACTTCAGTCAGGTTATGCTTTAAACTCTGAAACTTACATTAACAAAGATGTCCTTGGGATATGAGGGTATATTCATTGTTCATTGGCACAGTATGTGCCTAAAGTAAGAATCTCAGTTCAACCCTAGCACCAAAGCCTAAAAGAAAACAAAGAGAGTTGGAGATATAGCTCAGCTGGTAGAACACGCCTAGCTTGATGGAGCCCAGATTCCTAAAATGGGCTATCACCGCTAAAGACTATAGGATCTGGAGTTCAAGGTAATCCTCAGTTATGTAGTGATTTTAAGGCTAACCTGGGCTATATGAAACCCTGCCCCCCCACACACAAACACACACAAGCCAATCACAGGAGTCAGGAAATCTAGCCCACAATATGGTGGGAGTGGAAAGCCACAAATATTTTATAATCTTAAAAACCAGCACTTAGCCATAATTACACCTGTCTCAGACCCAACCCCAGATAGACAGGAAAGGCCATATTATAGCCTTGACCAGAGGTGATAGACACAGGAGGTGTGGGGTGCTCATCACTCTAGGGGCGGTGGGACCTAGGAGAAAGTAGCCAGTGAATGAGGTGCACTAAGTCTCTTGCAGTAGTCAACTTTAGGGAGCTGGAGAGATGGCTCAATGGTTAAGAACACTAGCTGTTCTCCCAAAGGATCTGGGTTCAGTTCCCAGCTCCTACAAGGTAGCTCACAACTGTCTGTAACTCCAGTTCCATGGCATTTGATGCCCTCTTCTGGCTTCCACAGGCTCCTGCATGCACAGTTATGAATAACTAAAAATATTTAAAGCAAAAAAAACAGTAAAAATTTTAAAAAATAGTCTTTATTCAGAGCACCAGACATTAGACTATGAGGATTAAGAAGAATTACATGGTAAAGTGTACAGTCACAAGGATGCCATATGGCAAAACATTCTTTTCCATAGAGGCATGTGAACAAATGACAATAGCCAGTTGTAATGAACAACCTGAAGGAAACTCACCTTATCCCTTACAACTAGGAAGGCATGAGAGCACAATCCAAGAACAATTCTGTGTTTTTGAAGACACTGAGGTCATAAGACTCTTGTCTTGGTTTCTTGGGGTTTTCTCACAAGCACTCGGGGTCCCCCTCACACGACTCCATCCTCAGACCGTGTTCTGACAGAGGGGCACTTGCTTTTGTGTCACCATAACCCAAGTGTCTGGCAGAAACAACTTAGAATAACTTCTGGTTTCAAGGGCAGATGAGCCGTAGCTGCCTGGCGTTGTGTGCCTGTAGGAGTGTGTGGAGGGAGATGAGTGCTCTGTCACAGCAGGCTAGGACAGTGTGAGCCCAGGAGCCACCTGTCACTTCAGGGTAGACCTCACCTCCCTAAGCTCCTACAACTTTCCAGAATAGAAACACCAGCTGAGGATCAAGCTTCTAAAACATGGACTCTGAGCGGGGGGCGGGGGGGCACTCCAGATTCAAGCCCAAACAGGAGATATCTGTAGGAGCCCCCACAGTAAGAGAACTCTCGCCCTGCACCGCCACCTGCCTTGAACTCTGGCCCTTGCCTGTGGTGAGCGATGCTGTCTGGGGGCATCACTGCTGTCTCTCCGCTCCCCAACCTTGACCGTAATTTTCAGACAAAGACTACAACTCAGCCAGTGTGTATCATGGCACTTACCGGTAGTCTTAGCATCAGGAAAGGTGGGAGGCGGGAGGAATGGGTGTTCAAGGTAATCTTTTGCTATATAACCAGTTCCCAGCCAGGGTGGGCTACATGAGATGCTGTCTCAAAACAATACAGAAGCAAACAGGCAGAGGCAGCGAGATCTCTAGGTGGGTAAGGCACCTGCTGCCAACGCTTGGCAACCTGAATTCAGTCCCTAGAACCCATGTTAAAAGGAGAGAACAGATCCCGGCAGGTGTCCTCTGACCTCTACATATGTGGTACAGGCATGTGTGTACACACATACATAAATGTGATAAAAACAACAACAAACGAAATAAAACAACTATAATCCAATCAAAGTTCTTGCCCAACTGAAGGCTGGGGTTTGAGCCCAACTCTGCCTTGTTCTCAAGCCACAAATCCATGGGCCTTGCCTGCTGTGGCGTCTTCCTCCAACTGCAGAGGAACACTGTCCTAGCCTGGGGACCAGACATCTACTCCCTGTGTATCACCTCCTAACAGCTAGGGAAACTGAGGCTCTGGCCTAGGAACTAATTATACCTGAGTAGGCAAGAGACAACAGTGAGGTATGAAACCCATACTCTCCAGCCTGGGTCTGCTGTACCCACCAAATGCTGCCTATTTGCCTAGCTCCCTCAGAGAGAAGGGTGCCTGCAGCGAGGCTGGGGCCGGAGCACCCAGGAAGGCTAGGTAACCCTCTTCTGCAGCCAAGAGGCAGAACCCTAAGCAAGCAGGGCAGTCACCCAAGTGGCTGTGCACCCTCCCTCCTTGAGAAGCCTGCTCTGCCCTGTACTCCCTGTCGTCACCACCTCCCTGGCAGACATCCCGGGTGGGCGCGCCTCTTTGCTGAGCTTCAGTTAATAGCAGATAGCCTTGCCAGCAGCGCGATGCTCCCATCCACAGCAGAGCCTTCTGGATGTTAAAAAGCCACTGGCAAGCAGGTCATGGGCTCCTCTGGTGCTGTCCCTCCAGGACTTCACCTTTGTCTCCTCTCTGTCCTGCAGGTACGCAGCTGCCCCGCATCCCCTACTGTCATTTGACCCTCACTTTATCCACGATGGCATGTCCAGCGGTGACTCCTCGTCGGGTGGCCTGACCAGCCAGGAAAGCACCATGGAGCGCCCAAAACCAGGTAAGCCGGTCCAGGTCCCAACGCAGCCTGCCACTTCCCAAGGACTTCTCCTGAGAAGTCACAGGTGACCTCCCTTCTCAGCTGCATTTGGACTGTATAGACTATAAAATCCTGCCATGTCTACTTTGCTCAAGTGCTTCTGGATTGTGTGACGTCATGCTAGTGCCAGGCAGCCACATGACTGAATGTAGTATGGGATTTCTGTATTTAATATTCCATTGTCTGAGTACACCCCACTCTGGTGCTTGAGGGATGCTGAGGGGACCAGTTTGAGGCTGCTTAGAAACATCTCTGTCTTCTATGAGCATGTGTTCCTAGGTGTAGAACAGCTAGATTGTGTATTTGACTTTATAAGAAACTGCACCAAACTCTACCCCAATTGCTGACCCATTTCCATATCCACCAGTGACATAAAAGCACTCTATGGCGGTGTGTCCTTAACAGCCTTTCTATTCAGGCCCCTGGGGGGGACATATAGTGCTATCACGGTGTTGTTTCCTTTGTATCTTTCTTTTAATTCAATTCTATTGAACTTACATATTCATTAATTTATTTAGAAAGATGTATGTTATGTTATGTTATGTTATGTTATGTTATGTTATGTTATGTTATGTTATGTTATGTAGCCCAGGCTGGCCTCAAACTATATAGCTGAGGATGGCCTAGTATTTCTAATCATTCTTGTCCATACCTCATAAGTGCTGGGATTACAGCCATATATGACCATACCATCCAGTTTAATTTCCATTTTTCTGACTGATTGAACATCCTACATACACACATACACACACACACACACACACACACACACACACACAGTTATGAATTCTATACCTGTACCGCTTGAGTGAATACTTAAAACACAATCTCTTGGAACAACCTTGTAGCCCCTTTGAAGCCTAAGGACTTCTGATGAGCAGTCAGGGGATTCCAAAGGAAGATGGCTATTGAAGTGTTAGAAAGGTGAGGCAGAGAGGCAGACATGCTTCTAGGAGGCGTTGATGGCTCCCAGGCAGCCGGGAAGGGTGTCCTCAGCCATATGCCCAGGATTAGCAGAAGGGGGGACTAGGTATAGTGCATGGGTGTCCTGAACCAGACAGTGGCTCAGCCCAGGCAGGGGGTTTAGCTTGTCCTTGCTGCTCATCTCTCGACTGCCTTGAGGGCTTGTAACCCCATTTGCCCCTCCTCAGTGGGCTTCTCTGCCCAGTGCTGCTCATGGATCTGTGATCTGTTTCCAGGACAGATTTGTGTCTTTTTTTATTTTCCCACTCCATTCAGAAAAGGAGAGGAATATGTTGCCTGGCTCTTTTAACACAGCAAAGTGCAAACTGGGGAGACTTTAAGCAGTCAGCAGAGGTCCCAGGGTGGGGACATCAGACCCACTGTTCTCCCTTCTGTCCCCTAGAGTCCCAGCCTCCTTTCCTTCCCTGGGACCTTAGTTTAAGCTGACTAACACCTTCTCTGACATATATACATGTGCACACACATGTACGCCGGGAAGATCCGTGCTGAGAAATCATCAAGAAGTTTAGAACACGTGGAAGACCCAGAAAAGGGAAAGTTCTAGAAGAGTGGCTGGGCTAGCAAGGAGCCAAAGCAGTGGCACCACACAGGGCCTCGCTGGCCTCCTGCAGAGAGTCATGACCTCAGCAGCCCGGTTTTGTATAATGGCCATATGCCTGGCGCTGTGCTAGGTGCCTCACGTTCCCTTCTGCTGAGTCACAGCAGCAGTGGCATGACTGCCTGGTACAAGATGAGGCAGGTGAGGCGTGGAAGGGTTGTCACTTGCCCAAGGTTGCTGCTGCTAAGTCCCATAATTGGGATTTGAACTGGAACCTGTTGGGTCACCCCATCATCCGTAGGGGTGGATACAGGCCACTTGTTTGTGGTACCAGAGAACACCAGGTTAGAAAAGTGTCTCCTAGACCCAGGCCCATCTTCCCCAGCAGGAGCACGGGTCCTGAGGTACCCGGGCTGCCTTCCAGGGTTTCGACTGCTGGCTGTAAGCTCATGCTCCATGGACTGGCAGTAAGTCCTGGGTCAGACACAGGTCCTCCACAGTGATGCAAGCATCTCCCCTGCAAGGGTGGTTGGAGGTCTGAGTCATGCCTACCAGGCCCCAGGACTGCCCCTCCTTAGGACACTGTCCAGGCCCTTCTGGTTACTGTTGGTTGTTGCTGGCAGGCCCGAAAGCCCAGAATGGTGGGGGACTAGGCAGCAGAGACTCTGACCTCCACTTCCTGCTTGACAGTTTCTCTCTGCGTGACCTCGAGCCAGTTACTTGAACTCTCTGAGCATTGATGGTGCCCTTCTACTCAAGGTGCTTCCAATATCTACTTCAGTAGTACTAGTCCTGTCCAGCAAACTGATACATGCAGCCAGGCATGGTGGTGCATGTCTAGAGCCCCAACATTGAAAAGACAGAAATAGGAAGATCAAAATGAGACCCAGGCCAGCCTGGGCTCTATAGTGAGACGTTGTCTCAAAAATAAACATAAGGGGCTGGCAAGATGGCATTTGCCACCAAGCCTGATGACCTTAATTCAGTCTCCAGGGACATGGACACACGTGCTAACAAGTGATGTAATAAAATTTTTAATAAATAAATACAAGGCTAGGAAGTTGACTCTGAATAAGAGCAGTTGCCACACAAGCCTGATAACCTGCATTAGATCCCTAGAACCCATGCATAAGGCCAGATGTGCACATCTGTAATTCAGATGTGGTTGTTACTCCAGATGTGGTGCTGTGCACTTATAATTCCCGCTTCCTACAGCAAGATGGAAAACAAGAGACAGGACAATTGCCTGTAACCTCTGGTCAGCCAGCTGGTTGTGAAGTGGCAGAAAGAACAAGAGACACCCATATCTGCTGGGGGTGGAGGGTGTTTGCACGCCTTTAATCCCAGCACTTGGAGGCAGAGGCAGGCGGATTTCTGAGTCTAAGGCCAGCCTGGTCTACAGAGTTCTAGGACAGCCAGGTTGCACAGAGAAACCCCATCTTAGGGACAAAGATGAAAAGAAAGTGACATTCACGTCAATATGGTGGAAGAGAGAACCAACTCCCAAAGGCTGTCATTGGCCTCTGCACGTCCGCCATGACACTCAAGCACCCACACTCACACCTGCAGAGATGAAATAAATATGTTCAGTAACATGTAAAGACCTTCGTGCATCAGTAAGATTCAAGTCTCCCTAGAACAGCGGGAAGGGCAGACATGCTCAGCCTCCACTGGGGACGATTGTGGGAGGGCATTTGCTCCCCCGAGTTAACCACATAAAGCTCAAAGAATGCTTTCTGACACCTAGTACATGCTCATCAAATACCCCTGCTACTGAATGCTGGTGTAGGCATGCACTGACAGAGCCTGAAGAACAGACAGGTTAGCCAGAGTGGGACCATGCAGCCATAGTTTAGAGCAGATTATCAGTCCCTGGCCTGCATCACCCCCTAAATGCCGGTGTGTCTCCTCTTTTCCTGCAGAGCCTCTGTGGCACGTGCCGGCCCAGGCCCGGCTCTCCGCCATGACTGGAAGCATTGGCAGCAAGCATCCCTCCAGGCAGGACGCAGCTGGCAAAGATTCTCCCAACAGGCATTCCAAAGTGAGTTGCTGCCCGCCCCACCCCACCCTGCCCTGCCTCATCTAGGGAATGAGGCCTGCAATGGCTGGTTGCTGGCTGGTGGCTTTCCTGAGCACATGACTGTAGACGGCTGGGCAGCTTTCCTCGAGTGTGGCCTGTGGAGCAGGGCTCATTCTTAGCCATAGCCACGATCCCCTCTACAGGGGCTAAAAAAACATCCAGGCTCCAACCCTCAGCCAAGCAACCTTTGACAAGTCCTTTCCTTCCTCTCCGCACTGTGGAGGTCCTGGTAGGCAAGTGCTGGGCCTGCAAGCCCTGCATTTCAGAGATCTTCAGCTATAGGTCAGTCTTTCCCCATAAGAATGCAATGTGTACAGGGTGAATCAGGGACTCAGGCTCCCTGCTGTCACTTGCTGTCCCTCGAGGCCTCCAAACCTACTCCTAGGTCCCTCACTAGGACCTGCATTGTTGCAGCCAGTGGTAGGGTAGGAGGGAAAGGGGCTCAAGGGGGAGATTTTTCAGCCCAGGCCAGAGATGGCATGAGTTGCTTCCACATATATTGCCATGGCTAGGGCTCCATCCTGCAAAGAAGGCTGGGATATGGAGTCCTGTATGTCCTGTTGCTCTTGGCCACCTTGTTTCTCATGCTGAGCACTGGGACCATACAGAGGAAGAGGACAGAGGAGCCACTGTCCTCAGGAAACTGACATCCCAATGCGGGTAGCAAGCCCTAAGTGGGCAGAAGCATAACAACTTATTAAGAAAGCGTAAGTGTGGCCTTAGGTAAGACTCAGCAGAGCCTGGGGGGAAGTCTTAGCCAGCACCACTACAGATGTGCTGAAACAAAACCAGGGACCAAAACAACTCAGAGAGGAAAGGGTCAACTCGGTTTACACTTCCTCAGCACTGTCATCATCAAAGGAAATCAGGGCAGGACTAAACCAGGGCTGGGACCTGGAGGCAGGAGCTGAGCACAGACCATGGAGGGTGCTATTTACTGCCTTGCCCTCATGGCTTGCTCAGCCTGTTCTCTTAGAGAACTCAGGACCACCAGCCCCGGGATGGCACCATCTATGGGGCTGGGCCCTCCTGTCAATCACTAATTAAGAAAATGTCCTACAGGCTTGCCTCCAGCCTGGTCTTACAAAGGTATTTTCTGAATCGAGGCTCCTCCTCACTAATGACTCTAGCCTGTGTCAAATTGACATAAAACTAGCCAGTGCAGAAGGTGACTTTGAATGAAGCCAGGACAGGGCCATAAAAAGAGCCGAGAGAAAATGTCACAGACAGGGAACAAGTGTGAAGGCCCAGGGGCTTGTTCCTGCCACATCCAGAGAACACAGGAGACTCGTGTGGCTGGAGCAGTGAATCTAGAGAGACAGGGAGGCGGCATTAGACACCAGAGCGTGAGTCAGACCACTGAGGCCCGTGAACTGTGGTAAGGACTCTGATCTGTGCCCTGAAATTGCTGCAGGAGAGTTTCAGGCAGGCAAGGAGGGACGTGATTCCATACAGATGCACACACTGTCCTCTGACCACATATTGGGAACAGATCTGGAGAGGGAGATGGAGAGGAGGGGGCGGCAGCGGCCCCACAGAGGCAGTGGCAGACAGGATCCAGGGAGAACAGAGGAAGATGACAACAGACAGTCCTGCTTTGTGTCTGGAAGCTACAGGCAGCAAGCAGCAGGTCTGCAGATCTGGTGCTAAAAAGATGCGAGAAAGGGAGGAGGGAGCTGGGGTTACCAGGGGCCCAGACCTCGGTTTGAGAAACATTCAGTTTGAGATATGTCAGTCCAAGCACCCAATGAGTCAGGACTTCGAATCACATACCCATTTTACAAAATGTATAAACTAAGGCTGGAGAAAGTAAATCCCATCATGTAGAGTTACTGTACCAATAAGGAAGGAGCCAGAATGTGGCTCCGTCTGGCTCCCACCCCCAGAGTCAGGGTGACACCCGCCTTGCCTTCCAGGGTGAACCTCAGTACTCAAGCCATTCCAGCAGCAATACCCTCTCCAGCAACGCCTCCAGCAGCCACAGCGACGACCGATGGTTTGACCCCCTGGACCCGCTGGAGCCAGAGCAGGACCCCTTCTCCAAGGGAGGGTCGAGTGACAGTGGCATCGATACCACGCTGTACACCTCTAGCCCCAGTTGTATGTCCCTAGCCAAAGCACCGAGGCCCACCAAGCCGCACAAGCCCCCCGGAAGTATAGGTCTTTGTGGCGGGGGCCGAGAGTCAGCTGGGAGACCCCACCCTGCGGACAGACGGCGGGAAGTCTCCCCTGCACCTGTGGTGGCCAGCCAGAACAAGGGCTACCGGCCGAAGCTCTACTCCTCAGGCTCCAGCACTCCTCCCGGCCTGGTGGGGGGCAGCCGAGACCCACCAAGGCAACCCAGGTGAGGACCCATAACCCGCTCCAGGTCTTCTAGGAGACCCTGACCACCTCTCCCATGCACAACCCTAACGTTGAGATCCTTCCCCCATATATACTTGCTGATAACTGTACTTCAGAGTTGGGTTGGAGAGCACATGCCTCCAAAAATCCAGACAGGGAGAGCAGCCCCTAACTGTCTGTCTTCATCTGTCTCTGGTTCTCTCTGACCCTCTGTTTCTCCTCCCTCTGCTCTCTGTGACCGATGGCTTTAACTCTGTGAGGAGTTTCAGATCTTACTATCCAAGTGTGTTTTGCAGGTCAAAAAAGTAGGTCTTAACTTTTTCCCCAAACCCCCAACCCCCCGGAAGGGAAAAAGTTGGGGAGATTTGGCTGCTACGTGACCCCATTTGGGGGGAAAAACTGGTCTTTTCCCCTTGGGGGGACTGCCCCTTTTTTCCCCCAAAATTAAGAGGTTTTTTTGGGGTTTCAAAATTTTGGGTAGAGAGCAAAGGGGGGAATTTTTACAGCACCCCCCCCAAAAAAACCCCTTTTGTTTTTGGGGAAAGGAAAAAAATTTTTGCTTCCCCTGGGGCCACCCCGTGGTGGGGGTCAGGGGGATATCCCAGCTGAAAACAGGGGTTTTTCCCCAAAAGGGCCCCTTTTTTGGGGCCCTTCCCCGGGCCCTTTGGGGGCTTTGAGTTTTTTTTTTTCCAAAATCACCCCTGACCCCCCCCAACCCTTTTCTCCCCCTGAGTTTTGCCTAGTGGGTTTTTTTTTTTTTGGGGTGGGGGACGAAAAAGCCATTTTTTTTAAAATTTTATTTAGGTAAAAACTGTTTTTTTGGGGGGGTTGGGGGGCCCTTTTTTTGGGAAAAACCCCCAACCCCCGGTGGGGAAGGGGGGGGAAAGGGGAAAAATTTTCCTCAGCGTTTCCCCCTCCCCGGATTTCAGAACCCACCCCAAGTGCTCCTAAAAAAACCCCCCCAAGAAAGGTTTTTTCTCCCCAAAGGGAAAGGGGAAAAGGGGACCGACCACCCCCTGGGTCCCCCCAAAACCCCCCCCCCCCGGAATTAAAAATTTGTTGTGCCCCCCCCAAATGTCTGCCTTTCTTTCTTCTTCTTTTTTCCCTTTTCCTTTTTTTTTCTTTTTTTTTTTAAAGGGGTGTCTATGCACCCCAAACCCAGGGTTTTTGGGGCCCTGGACAAAAGGAAAAAAAACCAAAAAAAGAAGAGGGGCAAAAAAAACCAAGGAAATCAAAATTTGGGGGGAACAAACCCCTTTAAGGTGTAATTAAAAGGGGTTTGAATAAGGGGTTGACCCCCCAAACCCCGGTTGGGTTTGGGTTTTTGTTTTTGGAAAATTCGTGGGCCCTTTTCTGGTTGGAAAGAAGAATTTCCCCCAATTTGATTTTAAAACCGCGGGTGCGGGGGCTTGCCGGTTTTAAGTGAAGGGTTTTAAAAAAAAAATCCCTTGAAAAAGTCTAAAGGAAAACCAAACGCTCCCCTTGGAAAGAATTTTCCGTGGTAAAAGAGGGTTTGTTTTCCCTTAAATAGAAAAGAGCTGGGGTTTCCAAGGCAGCGGTTTCACTTAAAAGCCGGGGCCCCCCCGTAAGGTTCTGTTTTCCGGTTTCTCCAAAAAAAACCGCCTTTTTTGGAAGGGCCTCCCTTCCAAATTTGCTGGGAAGGATTTCCCCTTTTTGATTTTCCCCATAGGGGTCTCAAACAAAAATTGGAAAACCCAATCATGATTTGGGCGGGGATGAGGCCCAAAAATTGTAACAGTTTTTGGGCCTCATTTTTTGGGAAAGGGGGCCCGGGGAAATTAAAAATCCCAGAAACAATTTTTGGGGAAAAAAAAATTAGGGTAAACCTTTTTGGAAAGAAAGGGGGGAGAAGGGGAAAAACCCGTGCCCCGGTGGGGGGGGGTGGCTTTTTGGGGGGGTTTTCCTTTTTTCTGGGGGGTTCCCGGGGGTTGGGATTTTTTTGGGGGGGGCTTTTTTTTTGGATTTTTTCTTTGGGGGGGGGGCCCGGAGGTTTTTTTTTTAAAAGGAGACAAAACCCAAAAAGGGCCCCCAGGGGTGAAGGTTTTTAAAAACCCTATTCTTAAGGGAAACATTCCCTTTAAACCGGGTAATTTCCCTCAAACCTTTTAACTGGGGCCTTTTTCCAAACTGGATCGGGGGTTCAATTTTTTAAATTTTTTTTAAAAATTTTTTTTAAATTTAAAAAAAAAATTCCCCCCAAATTTCATTAAAACCATTAAAATTTTTTTTTTTTTTGGAAAAGACCTGTGCTTTGGTTTTCCCAAAAGGTTTTTAAAACTGGGTTCCCCCCATTCCCCAAGGGTGCGGCCCTTTCCAGCCCAACCAAATTTCAGTTTTTGGTGTGGGGTTGGGGGTTGGAACCCCCCTGGTACCCCTTTCCCTTGGACCCAAAAAAGTGTGGAAGGGGAATGGGGGGAAGCAAGAAAAAGGGGGGAGGATTTTACGGGGAAGGCATTCTCCAGCCTGTTTGGGGCCCAAAATTCATTTTTGGGGACATTGGTGGGACAAAAAAATTTTTCCTTTGGAAAAAGCACGGGCCGGGGGGGTAATCTCAGCTTTTTTGAGGGAGACCTGTGGGCGGGGGAGGGAAAAAACAAAAATTTTAAAAAGGGGCCAAAAGCCCCCCCTGGTCAAAATTTAAAGGTTTGTAAACCAGTTTCGGGAACACTGGGACCCCAAGGGGCCTTGTGTTCTGGACTGGGGTGGGTGTTAAGCATGGGGGGGGGGCCTCAATTTTGAGCCTTGCCCGGGTTTTCCACCCCCCAAATGGGGCACTGAAAAAAAAATTCTTTTTATTTTTTTGGGTTGGGGGGTTTTGAAACCTTTGATTTTTAAAGGCGGGTAGGGGGAGGGGGCCCCGGGGGGGTGGGAGGGGTTTGGGTGGGGGGGCAGGGGGTTGGGATTGGGGGGAAAGATTTTATCCCCATATCTAAAAAAAGGTTTTTCCCAAAAACCCAGAAAGTGCAGGGGGGTTGGGGTTTTAGGAGAAAAGAGCCCCCCCTTTTAAAAAGTGGGCCTGGTGGTTGTTAGGTTTTTAATTTGCATTTTTTTAAAACAAAGGTTTGGCAAATTTGAAAAAGGGGGTCTTTCCCTTTTTTACTCATTAAAGGGCTGCTTCCCTTGAATTTTTTTCTCCAAAAGGGCAAAGGGGTTTTTTTTTTAGGTGTTTGGGGGAACCCCAGTTTCCCAATTTTTCCCAAATGGGGGGAGTTTTTCGGTTGATTTTGGGGGGGGAAGGGGGTGGAGGGATGGAGGGTTGGGGTTTTTTCAAATTTGGGAATATTTTTTTGCTTAGGTTTTAGGTTTTGAAAGTGTCCAAGCCCACCCCTTTAAATTCTTACAGCCCAACCCCTTTGGCCCCTTTGGGACAATGAGTTTTAAAACCGCCTGCTTTTTTGCCCTTTTTTTTTTTTTGGGTGTTTTTTTTTGGGGGGGGTTTTTTTGGGGGGGGGGGGGAAAGGAAATTATTTGTTTTTTTTTTTGGGGAGGTTTTTTTGGGGGGCCTTTTCTCTTTGGGAAGCCCGGCGGGGGCCTTTTAAAATTAAATTTTGGGGTTGTGGTTTTTTGTTTTTAGTTCAGGGGGGGTTTTAATAAATTTTTGGGTAACCCTTTTGGGCCCATGACCTTTTTGTTTTCCGGGAAGGGGGGTGGGTTTTAAACCCCAAATTTTTGCCCAACAAAACCAAGGTGTTGGGAAATTGATTGTTTTTTTTGGAAAAACATATTCAGCCCCAGTTATAGGGGGATGCAACTCATCACTCCCCGCACAGGGGGTTTGGGGTTTTTAAACTAGGGGGGTTTTTTTTTAGGGGCCCCCAAAAGGGCCCAATCCACCCCCCAAAAACAAAAAATACAACAAAAACACACAAAAAATTTAGGGCCCCCTTTTTGGTTGGTTTTTTTTGGGGTTTCCCCGGCCTCCCCCCCAAGTGCCGAAAAAGGTTTTAGGGGTTTTCCGGTTTATTTTCTTTTCCCTGGAAAACGTTTTTGGAAAGGTTGCCGGGGGCCCCCGTTACTTTTTCCCCCGAATTACTCTTTTTGGCCCCAAGCCCTTTTCCCCTTTTTTTGGTTTGATTGAAAATTTTGCCCCCGGCCCACCGGGATTTTCCAACTTTGAAGCCCTTTACTTTTTCCTAGTTTGGGTCTTCCCCCTTTTTCGTTTGAAGGAAAAACAGAAAAAAGGTTACTTGGAATGCCCAGGGAATTTTTCCCCCCTGAAACCCCCGGAAAAGGGAAATTACCTTGGCAGGGGGTTTTTCCCCCCCCCCCGGCCCCCCCTTCCCCCCCCTCCCCCAGGAAAGTTCCCAAAGCCTTGTTTTAAAATTTTGGGGCCCAGAAAATTTTTCCCTCTTTTATTCATGAGCCAGCCCCGTGGGGGGGTTTGGGCCCCTTTTGGGTGGCAAAAGTCAGGGTTTTTTTGAGCTGCAAAAGGAAAAAGCAGCCATCCTTTTCAAAAGGGGGGAGCCAAAGTTTGCTGTTTTTTAAGACTGCTTTTGGTCATTTTTTTTTTGGGTTTGGTTTTTAAGGCGGGTTTTTTGGGGTTGGGTTTTTGGGGGGTTTGGGTTCCCAAAAGGCCAAAAAGACAACCGGAAAAATTTTTTCCGGGGCAGGGGAGGAGGACAGGCAGAGGGGTTGGTTTTTTGGCTTTTTTTTTAAATTTTTGTTTGTGTTTTTTTTTTCGGGGGGTTTACACATTTCCCACCACGGGGCGAAAGAGGGCCAATTTAGGGGGGGGGTTTCCCTTGAAAAACCTTTTAAAAGTGGGGGATAGGGAAAAGGAAAACTCGGGGCAACGGCCCCCTTTGCTTTAAGCCATGGGCCCTTCTTTTCCCCCCGCCCAAGCTCCGGGGTTGGCCCTTCCCAGTTTTCCGGGGCTTTGGAAAAAAAAACAATGGGTTTTTGGGGGGTGGTGTTTTTTTAAAAAAAACAGGGGTGGGAGGGGGGAATTTTCCCCGGGGGGGGGGTTTTGGGGTTTTAACTCCACTTCAGGCCTGGAGGGGAAATTACAGGGGGGGGGGTGGGGGCCCTCCCCACTATTTTGGGGGTTTTTGGTGTTGAGGACCCCGGGGGACCCAACTTTTGGGGGCCCTGGAGGGGGTACGGGAATTTTACCCAGACATGTTTTTTGGGAGCAGGTTTTTTGGTTCAAGGGGCCCCTTTCCCCATTTACTCCCGGTGAGGTTTTGTGAATGTTCCCTTTTTCCCATGGGGGCGTTTTTCCCCTTTAAATTTTGGGGGGCCTGCTTTTGGGGAAAGTCGCAAGGAAGAAAAAATTTTTCCGTTTTGGTTTTGGACTGACAACAAAACTCCAAAAGGTTTTATTAAATTTCCACAAGGATGGGGTTTTTCAAGGTTTTTTCAAAGGGCCAGTTGGGGGAATTAGTTAGGGGGAAAAGACCCCGGCGTTGTTTTGTCAGAGGGGGGGTAAAACATTGTTTCTGGCCCTTCAGACAGCAAAGGGCCAGGTGACTTTCACGGGCCTTTGATTTTCGGGTTTGGGGTGTCTGGCCCTTGGGGATTAGGGATTGTGGGTTTAGGGAAAAAGGTGGGGGCCGGTGAGATCGGTGGTGGGGGGAAAAGCCCTCCCTTGGGGCCTTTTTTGGGGGGTTGGGGATGCCGGCGAGGGGTTTTGGACCAGGGGGTTTTTTTTTTGAGTCGGTAGTAAGTGGGGTGGATTTGGGTTTGGCCCTTTGGTGGGAGTGGGATGGGAATTTTGCTCCCCTGTGGGGGTTTTGGGGGGGGCCTTGAGCCCCTTAATCTGCAAAATTTTTTTTTTAAATGTTATTTTTAAAAATTTTTTCACCCTGGGGGTGGGTTTTGAAATCCCCTTATTTTAATTCCTCAGAGGCAAGAAGATTGTGAGCTGGAGGCCGGCCTGGGCTAGACAATATCGCTCTTTAATTTTAGAGGGAAGGTGGAGCACTCTAGTCTTCTCTGAAAGAAACAGACTGTTTAAGAGAAGACAGGAGAGAGAGCAGAATTTGAAAGCTGCAGGAAGAGATGAGCCTAGCCACACCCAGAAAGGCCCCACCCACTTCTCTGGCCCCAGCTCTTTTCTTCAAAGCCCACGTAGCCTGTATCTGCTTGTGCAGGTCCATGGCTTCAGCAACTTCACAGATGTTACCCCACCCCAGACGTTCGTCATGGAAGCCCAGCGGCCAAGCCCCCTGCCAGGTGCTGGCGCCTGTCACGGGCACCTGAATGGCCCAGCAAGCCCAGGCCATAACTACCTGGCCCCTAAGCATGCCAAAGTCTTTCGGTTTCCAGAGCAATTTGTCAGTCAGCTTGGGGGATCTGAGACTCTGTTCCACGTGGAGCTGACGCAGCTGGGCTTCCCAGCAGGCAGGAAGCACGTGGCTTTGCTTCCCGGGCTGGCTGCGCTAGCAGTCTCCGGATCTGTCTGGGGATCCATCTCGGGCAACCCTAAAAGGTAACGGGGGTCTGCTGGGGCCCACCCTGCCTGTGTCAGGAGACTAGAACCACATGATAGATATGTCAGCAAGAGGAAGAAAAAACCCAGGCTATTTTCCTAGAACTCTAGGGGTTGAGGGAGTGCCCAAGATCTGTGGGCAGAGGGGCAGTTCAAAGGCCCTGGGGCAGAAACATTCCTGGGTGCTTGAGGAATCGCATTGTGTGATTCCTCAAAAGACAGGCAAGTGGAGAAACTGAGGACACAAGAGAGGCAGATGGAGTGGGACCTGTAGGAGTCTCTGCCTGTCTGCATGAGCCAACACCACAAGGAGTTCTGGAGTGTTACACATTCCCACAGGGTCCCCGTGGCTGTGAGGAGAACACAGAAGGCAGGTAACCCTAGAAGAGACGGTGGTGATGCTGGCAAGCAGTGACAGACAGAAGATCCAGGTGAAGTCCATTATTTCAGACCCTCATTCACTGCAGACACAGAGGAGGGTGGGGGCAAGATGGGGGCAAGCCAGGTGGCGTGCAGCCTGTCTCCCTGAGCTATGTGGGCATGGCATCACTGCCTGACTGCCAGTCACTGAACTCCTTCAGGCCTTGGTCTGTGAGGCCCAGCCTCCCTTACGTCAGATGAGACAATAAGGTGGCTGGGCTGGGCACAGTGCTGCCGTACTTGTATCCTAGCACCCGGAGGTAGAAGCAAGAGGGTTAGCAGGTCAAGGTCATCCTCAGCTACACAGCAAGCTGGAGACCAGCCTAGGATACATGAGTTCCTGTCTCTAAAACTTTGGCGATAACAGTAATAGCTGTGGTCCAACCAAGGTCATGTGGACATACCAAGGCCATGGACTTAGCTTTTAGCATGGGGGCCCACACACATTGAGTTCAGAACACCACTGCTGCTGTGCTTTGTATCTGTCTATAAGGCCGTTATCCTGCGGATGACCTTGGAGTAGAGAGGAAAGCTTGAGGCTGGTATCTCTCCTTGGTCCTATACATCACTATAAGGAAGCCGTCTAGGCTCTCCCAACCCCACATCCCCACCTGAAATACAGCAGTGGTAACTCCTGCAGCAGGAAATGTCATGTGCTGTATGAGGTGCTATGTGGGAAATGTTTAAACCAGGCCCGTGTCAAGGATCTTTGCAGTCATTCTTGTCATGTCACCCAGGCCAAGGCTGTTCTTCCCTCAAAGACAGGGCCACAGCTTTCTGCTGGGTACCATCCTCCATCCAGAACCTACCAGCCCCTTCAGAGCCTGGATGGAGCAGGAACTCTGCACAGCCTCACAAAACCAAAGGGCCATGTCCACCCAGCCTGTGGCTAAAACAGGGCCCCAGTGGGGAATGCACATCCCCAGGTCCCTGTCCTGTTTTAGCTGGAGCGGAGCCATAGCCCCTGGATAGACCACCCCCGTGCACTTGCAGCTCGGGATCCCCATCAGTGGGTCATTTCTCAGGAGAACGCAGGCTCACTAATGCAAAGGGACAAAGCCAGTGCACACACTGGCGCAGGCAGCCCTGCTCATCTGGAAGCAAAGACCAAGTCTTGATCCACAGGCCTCACATCTATACATGCCACGCTGAAGGAAAGGTCTGAGATCACCTCTGCAGCTGAGGTATAGGTGGCCTTATCCCTTTTATCTGGAACCCTCTATGTGAGGCTTAGTTTCACTTCCCAGCATCTTTACGTTCCCGTCACTGACACATGTAGAACTAGCAACCCCGCAGCACAGCTCGGGAGTGTCTTCTGACGGGTCAGGTCCAGTTACCTGAACTCGTGTCACATGTAATCCAGCACGGGCATCTGAAACTGAATGTGACAAATCATTCGTCCTTTGTGTGATCTACACTGGTATTTGGGTTTTTTTGTTGTTGTTGTTTTTTTTTTTTTTTTGCTGGAGTGGAGAGAGGGTTGGTTGTTTCTGTTTTGATACAGGGTCTAATGTAGTTCAGGCTGGCTAAAACCTCAGGAATTTAGCCAGAGGTGATCTGGAACCCCTGTCCTTTTGTCCCTGCCATCAGTGCTAGGAAGACAGGCCTGAGACTATACCTAACCAGAGTGAGCCATTAGAATTCTAAACTTTAAACAAAAGATGCTAAGGGTTTGTTTTTATCTTTAAGTGTGTACATGTGCAAGTCAGGGTTACGTGTGACCACAGGTTCTCGTGGAGGCCAGAGCCGTGGGATCTCTCGGGAGCCACAGTTACAGGCGGTTGTGGGGGAATCAAATTCAGGAAGTGAAAGCACACTTCACTTCTCTTAGCTCCTATATTAAAAAAAAAAAAAAAAAAAAATTAAGTTAATTTGCAGTTAGAAATGGTGGCACATACCTCTAACCCCTGTTGTTATCCCTCGGGAAGTTGAGGCAAGAAGACCGCTGTGCACCTCAGGCCAGCCTGGGAGGTGGCGTGAGACCTCCTCCAAAACAAATCACAGGAAGAAAGATTTGACCTGCTGGCACAGTTGACTTTCCAAAGCTTGGTTGCAGTTGATAGCAGGAGGCTCCTTGTAGCAGTTAAGCAAGATAAGGAGGTGAGGGCTCAGTGGGCCCTCCTCCGCAAACCCGACAACCTAGGCACAAAGTGGGAGGCGAGCCCAAGTCCACAGAGCTGCCTACCTCCACACAGACCCCCTCCCTAATGCACACAGTGACAGTAAATAGATTGTTAACCTCTCTCGTGAGTGACCTTCTTGGTCTTTGCTTCTGCAGTGACATGGGCTCCAGGGCCGGCTACCCGACTCAGGTTTACAAAACAACCAGCGCAGAGACTCCCCGGCCCTCCCAGCTCTCTCAGTGCAGCCCTTTCCAGCTCTCCACCTCGGTCCCCAAGTCTTTCTTCTCCAAGCAGCCTGCACACAACAAGCATTCGACAGGATGGAAGAGAGCAGACGAGCCCCCACCACGGCCACTCCCCTTCACTGACAGCAAGAAGTAAGTGCCACCGTGAGACCACCCGGCATGGCATCTCTGGGGCAGGAAAAGGGTGACTCTCTGTGCTGTTCTATACCCCGGATTTATATCTGTGAACAAGACAGGTGACAGAGACCCCTGTTCTTAGAGAACTGACAATTCAGTTGGGATAACAGACAGGAAATACAGTAAATAAGGAACTGTATTTGAGTACGGAGGCATGCCTCTGTAGTGGCAGCACTCCCGTCCCTGGGGGGGCATGCTGGTAGTTTAGATGGGTCCCCCAACATCCAGCTTTCTACATGGGTTCCAGAGGTTGAACTTGGCTCTTGTGGCCTGCATGACCTTCACTTTCTACCCACTGAGTCACCTCCCTGGCTGCTGGCTCGCCTGTTCGCCTTCGAACTTACGCATTTGTTTGTATGTGAGTTTATGGGCACGTGGTGTGAGTGCCAGAAAAAGGCATCAGGCATCCTCCTCTGTCGCTCTCTGCCTATTGCTCTGAAGCAAGGTCTCTTCCTGGACCTTGGCCTCCCATATTCTCTGTTAGACTAGAATCCAGCCAGATACTGTGATCCTCCTCAGAGCTGGGTTGAAGAAATGGACAGAATGCCTGGCTTGTTACCTAGGTTCCAGGAGCTGAACTCTGGTCCGAATGATTGTACAGCAAACACTTTTAACTGCTGAACCATCTTTCCAGCTCCATACAGAGTGAGAGAGAGAGGAAGTGGGCTGTGCCTTTAAAAAAAGGGCTTTGGTACTAGAGCATAACTTAGCAGATTACTTCCTAGAATCCCCCGGTGAGGGGCTGAGGGCGTGGCTCAGTGGTAGAGCCCCTGCCTAGAATCCCCCAGTGAGGGGCTGAGGGCGTGGCTCAGTGGTAGAGCCCCTGCCTAGAATCCCCCAGTGAGGGGCTGGGGGTGTGGCTCAGTGGTTGAGCCCCTGCCTAGAATCCCCCAGTGAGGGGCTGGGGGTGTGGCTCAGTGGTAGAGCCCCTGCCTAGAATCCTCCAGTGAGGGCTGGGGGTGTGCCTCAGTGGTTGAGCCCCTGCCTAGAATCCCCCAGTGAGGGGCTGGGGGTGTGGCTCAGTGGTAGAGCCCCTGCCTAGAATCCCTCAGTGAGGGGCTGGGGGTGTGGCTCAGTGGTTGACCCCCTGCCTAGAATCCCCCAGTGAGGGGCTGGGGGTGTGGCTCAGTGGTAGAGCCCCTGCCTAGAATCCCCCAGTGAGGGGCTGGGGGCGTGGCTCAGTGGGAGAGCCCCTGCCTAGAGAGCCCTTGCCTAGTATCCCCCTGCCTTTTAGAGGGTAGTTCTCTAGGACCATGTGGGTCCTAGGGATCAAAGTTAGGTCCTCCAGTTGGGGAGCAAGCACCTTTCCCATCTCTGCAGCCTTTTCTAAATGCATTCATTTATTGAAGGCTCACAACAACTCCAATGGGATGCAGTATTCTCCCCACTTAACAGATAAGGCAACTGAGCTCAGGATTCCATGCAGTAGGAGATGGCCCTTGGATCAGAGCCACACAGCCAGATCCCAGCTCCTGTTCTGTTGGTAGAGGAGTTTCTGGCTCCCTCCATCTGTTCTCTTCAACACCTTCTTTCCTGACCTGGATGGGGCTGTTTAAATCCGTGGGTGACAAAGAGCTTGGGGGAAGAGAAGCACCAGGAGACAGAAAATGGGCCCTGGAGGTGTTAGCAGGCTCTGAGAATCCAGTTCACATGTCTCACTGACAGCCAGAGGGGACTCTGAAAACTAGATTCTGGTCATTCGCTCTCCTTCTTACAGTCTCCAGCCACCCCACCCCATCCGAGAGTTAATGTCGGAGGCTGGGGCGCACTGGGCATGTTCTGTATCCTGGGCTGTGTACCCACCCTTCCTGCAGACTCCTGCCGGGTCCTGTTTCATACCTCCATCCTTCACTCTGCTCCAGCTACACTCGGCATGCCAACACCACCCCAGGGCCTTTACACTGCCACTAAGTGTCTTGGGACAGTCTCCTTCTAGATAGTCTCAAGCTAATACCACCTGCTCAGACCCGCCTTTACAGCCTGAATAGGAGAGTCTCCACCGTCAGTGTGTGTCCCTCCACTGATCTACTTCACATTTCTCTCACTGGAAGACAAGTCACTGTCTTGGTCACAGGGCACGTGCAACCTGCCTCGCACACACTGGGTAGCTTGGTCAGTAAATGGACTAGCCATGAATCTCACTTGATTCTATAACCCCAGTAAGCAAGAGGTCCCCCTGCTTTTCAGCGCAGCCAGAAGATCAAACCCTACAGACCCTCATCTGCTCCTCTGTGTCCTGTGGCTCCTCTCCTGCCCTCGTGACTTCTTATCCCTTGCTCATGAGCATCATGCCCTCTGGCTGGAGCTACCATCCACCTCACCTGCTGTGAGTGGCTCTGTAGGCCCATTGTACTGAGGGACACAGAGTGACACTGTAGAAATGACACTGTAGATGTCTCACAGTTGTGGAGGGCTCGGCAGGGTCTCGCACTGTGAGGGAGAGACAGTCTGTCCCAGGCCTCTCTAACACCCTCTGCTTTGCAGGGGAAGCTGCTTCACTTCCCAGCACCCATTTCCTCTTCATAGGGCCTTTCCTCTGGGTGGGGCTGTGGTCACCTTTCCCCAATCTTACCAGATTATCATCCACCCTGGTGGCTTCATTTCAACTCGATGACCTCCCCAGAGGGCCTGTTTCTAGGTGCAATCACATTCACACTGGCTTTTTTCTTATTGAACCCAGTATTGTGCACATGCTAGGCACGTGCTCCTGTAACCTGGATCTTACACATACACACCACACACACACATACACTCACACACACACACACACACCCCTGATGCTGACAGTGGAACCCAGGGCCTTATAAACAGTAGGCAAGTTTTCTGTTCTCTAAGCTGCACCCCCAGGCCTGGTCTTTTGAGACAGAAACTGGCCCTGCCTCTGCCTCTGGAGCTCTAGGGCTGTAGGTATGTGCCACCCTGTCTGGCTACAAATAATATTTGCTAAAATCACAAATAGAAAAGACTGACTAAATTCTTTATATTTTAAGATTTATCTATTTTATATGTATGAGTGTTTGCTGTATTATCATATGAGTACTTTGTGCATTCCTGGTGCACATAAAGACCAGAAGAGGGCGCTGGATCACCTAAACTAGAATTACAGGCAGTTCCGAGACACATGTGGGTGCTGGAAACTGAACTTGGGTCCTTTGCAAGAGCAGGAATTTTTCTCAGCCACTGAGCCACCTCTCCAGGCCTGACTTATAAGGTTGCTGGGTGGGACAGGGCCACGTTTTATTTTCCAGAGCTCAAGCCCAAGGCCTGTGAGTCCTAAGCAAGGTCTTCTCTGCTGTGTCGCATCCTAGCCATGGAGCGTTTTTACTCAAACTCTCCCTGAGCATCTCAAGATCATGACCTTGTCACTCTTGAGTCATCATCTGACCCAGTTTTTCAGAAAACACTATTTTTGACTCCTGGCTAAATTCCTTGAGTTCAGACACACTGTCACTGAAATATGACACTGTTGCTAACAGTTGGGCTTGCTGGTAGAAACCTTCCTTTACCAGACTGTCAGCAGGTATGGTGGGGCCTCCGTCTCAGAGGCGGGGGACTAGGAGTCACTCAACTGGGCTGCTTGGTCACAGCATCTGTCACTCCTGCCACTCTTGGAGTTTCCCTCCACATGGTCACCAGAGAACTTAAGGAGCCTACCCAATGTCTCCACCTACGAGTTTCTCACAATCCCTTGTGTAAAGGTTGATGGCCCTCAAGGACCCATACTGTGTAGCCAGCGCAAGGAACATGGCCTGTCAGCCAGGCTTTGCTACCTAGCCCCAGACCCTCCTGCAACCCCACCAGAGGGATCTTGTTCTTACCCCATTTCCCAAAAGGCACCAAGGTCCCCAACTAGACAAGGCCTAGCAAACTCAAGGCTCAAACCAAGAGCATCTCATCTCTCAGATTCAAGCATGGGGACCACGTACAAGATGGCGTGCTCCTCTGCTGAGAGAAAAGTCTTGGTGGAAACCAGCACCTTGTGTTGAGGCACACACGGCTTGATGAGCTAGAGAAGCAGACCGTGTGCTGTAGGGCCCGAGCATCCCCCACAGTAGGGCACCGTGTTGGCTTTGACCAGCAGCCCTGCCTTCACTCTGCCACCAGAGGGATGGCAAGGGATGGGGACGCACTATTGGCTGCACCTCAAGGTCCGTCTCTAAAATGGGGTGGTGGCGGCTCCTACCACAGGGCTGCTGTGAGGGCTTTCAGAGCCATCCCAAGTCTGCAAGCACAGGGTGGCTTTTACCAGCCACCTGTGCCAGAGGCACGGAGCCAGAGCATGGCAGCCTTCTCTGCTTAGAAGCTTCTGCATCCATGGTTCCTCCACCTCAAAGGCTGACACTACCTCACAGCTAGGTGGCTGTGTAGTGAGGGAACACAGCTCAGGTTGCTGTAGCCGTGCTTGGGCCTGTCCTTCAGTGTGCAGCCACACTGGTACCACTCCCCTCAGCGCCACCACATGATACACTCATTAGAGAGACGTGATTTTTTAAGGGCTGGTGGTCCTTGTCCAAAGGGACTGAGAATTAGGCCCAGGAGGCCCCTAGAACAGCTTCTGTCCATAGGGCCTGCGACATAGTTGAGGCCTAGTCAGGAAGACAAGGCTCCAGTGACTGATGAGGATCCAGGCGTGAACATCCGCATCGATGAATCCGGACAACCCACTCGCTCACGGCAGCCAGGAGCATCCCGGGACCCGGGAGAGTGAGCGGCCACAGGAGGTGACAGTCTACCACAGCTGCTACCTCCAACCAGTTACAGATGCAGTCCGTGGGTCACATGACTTAAGCTTGCGTTCACACCACTTTGTTTTACCCTAGAACACCAGTGTTCTTGCCAGGGACATGGAGATGGCGCAGAACCCTTCCTTCATGGCTCCCTGAGGGATGCGCGCAGTTACACACACACAGCGTCCAGCCATGGCCCAGGACCAGTATGCTGAACCCCGCTTGTCTGATGAGGAAGTCACTATGTGGCTCAGAGCAGCTGGAGGGCATACCTACCCTCAGTTTCCCCAGCTGACAGTAGTGCTTCTGACACAGAAGTGGTATTGAGGATTCCGTGGGCTGAAGGTGCTGGCTTCTGGTGGTTGACTGCTGCTTCCAGGCCCCCTTCTTCCTCTGGCTCAGGGACCCGAAACTCTAGCTCAGCGCCACCCAGAAAAGAACCAGAGGAGCCTCTCCTGGGCACCAGTTACCCTTAAACAGTAGGGCTGGCCCTACCTTTTCCTATTGGCCTCTGCCAGCCATGTTGGCAGAACCCTCAACCCTGCCAGGCTGACAGCCATACTAATTAGCCTAATTAACCTGGTCCCAAGGGAGCCACCCCATCTGGAGGACAGATGCCTGGTATGGCGCACAGCCACGCCTGTCGCAGCGCTTGCCTGCGCTCCTGGCCTGTCCGCCATGGGAAGATGCTGCCACTGGTAGAGTCCTGTCCACATTGCTTCCTTTTTCTTCTGCTTTTTTAGCTTTTAAAATTATTATCATTTTATGTATATGGCTATTTTGCCAGCATATATGTTTACACCACATGTGTGCAGTACTTGTAGAGGCCAGAAAGGGCATCAGAGCCCCTGGAACTGTACTTGGAGGCTACACAGAAACTATAGTCTGTGAACCTCCACATGGGTACTGGGAAACTAGCTAGAGTCCTCTGGAAGAGCAGCCAGTGCTCTTAACCACTGAGCCATCTCTGCAGCCCCAGAGCTTCCTTTATGGCTGTTCTTTTTCTGATGACGTTAATCCACAACATGGCAAACCTGAGTTTAGACAGTGTGGGCAAATCAGTTATATCTAGGAGTGCTAGACAGGTAAAGTACAGACGGTAAGAAATTAAATGCTGCAGAATGTTTAAGGTTTTGTTGTTGTCGTTGTTGAGTTTTTTGTTTTACTTGAGGGGGACCGTTGTTAGGTTTGGTGGTGGTTCTTGTTGGATTAAGTGTGCAGTCATGTGCGTGCCACAGCAGGCCTGTTAGAGAACAACTTTCAGAAGTAAGTTCTCGCTCCACTATGGACTCCAGGGATGGAACTCAGGCGTCTCAGTCTTTCATAGCACACAGTTTTACCCACTGAGGCAGGATCCCACGCAACCCAGGCTGGCCTGGAACTCGGTACGTAGCCAAAGATAACCTGAACTCATGCTCCTGCCTCTCTCACCGAAGGGCTGGGCTTACAGAAACGTGCTGGGCATGACCCTGTGCACGTGGTCGTGTGTGCATCGCTTGCTCTACACCACTTGCATGCCTGGCACCTGCAGAGTTCAGAAGCATAGGAGTTACAGATGGTTGTGAGCCACTCTATGTGTGCTGGAAACCAAACCTGGTCCTCCTCCAGGGCAGCAAATTCTCTTAACTGAGCCATCTCTCCAGCAACCCCCTCTTTCTTTTTTCTTCCTTCCTTCCTTCTTTCTTTCTTTCTTTCATTCATATCTCTCTTTCTCTCTCTCTCTTGTCTTGTATTACTGTTGTTTGAAACTGTCACTGTACAGGGTGACTTTGAACTTACAGTTCCCCCTGCCTCAGCCTCTTGAATGCTTCAGTTATGGGAGTGTGCACCACATGTGGCTCCTTGCTCCCTCTTGTGTGTGTCAACACTGGCACTGGCTGTGCGTGTGTTTCTGCACCTTTCCCTTTGCATCTTTTGGGATGGTTTTATAGTAGGGCATTTAAAGTAGCCTTGTCCTTAAGAGCCATGGAGTGGCTTTTCCATGGAATTGTTTACAGCCACCAGCCCCTAAGGTCATTAGATTTGGATAACTGTAGAGACCAGAGTCTTGAGGTAAGTGTTATTGGGGTTTCTACCCACCTTAGATCATTTAGTTCCCAAATAAAAGACACAAACCCTCTAGAATTATAATAAGCCTTAAAGCACCAGAGCTGGGCTGATATCAACCTTCTGTGCTATTTTGTCTACTTTCCTGTCAATAATCCCAAAATATCACTTGCTGTGTTCTACCTGGGCCACTCCTACCCCAACAGGCCAGTCCTCACAGATATGTGCTCAGGACCCACCTACCCCGGGCATCTCTTCCTTCTTCTTCCTCTCTCTCCTTCCCCTCATTGTCCCTGACTCACACC
This sequence comes from Mastomys natalensis, assembly GCA_021653895.1. NCBI lineage: Eukaryota > Metazoa > Chordata > Mammalia > Rodentia > Muridae > Mastomys > Mastomys natalensis. Next base: position 106,756 of record JAJTUV010001598.1, on the reverse strand, counting down.
CCAAGTCAGGGAACCAAAGCCCCGCCCACCTTTCTTCTGCCCCCGCTACAGGCTGTAGGTATCCTTATTAACCAATCACGGATAACTTAGGGGGCAAGGTTTCTATAACAAAAGCTGACATATATATGAGGGTCTGCTATTCTTTGAGCAACCAGGTCTTGAGTGGGATAGAGCATTTAAATACATAGAAGCATCGCAACAACCAGAGAGCTAGCTAAACAAAGAAGAACAAAGGTGTTAAAGCCAAGCTCTCTCTGAGGGAATTATTTGTATTGGCATTTTAGGATAGAGCTTAAAGGTAGCAGGTCAGCCTAGAATCCCCCAGTGAGGGGCTGGGGGCGTGGCTCAGTGATAGAGCCCCTGCCTAGAATCCCCCAGTGAGGGGCTGGGGCATGGCTCAGTGGGAGAGCCCCTGCCTAGAATACCCCAGTGAGGGGCTGGGGGCGTGGCTCAGTGGGAGAGCCCCTGCCTAGAATCCCCCAGTGAGGGGTATGGGTGCGTGGTTAGTGGAAATGCAGTTGTTTATCATGGCACTAGCTTCCATCCTCAGCATCACACACACACACACACACACACACACACACACAAATATAGATAAAAGTTTTTGTTTTGTTTGTTTTTTAAATCCATGCTAGGCAAGGACTCTGCCACTGAGGACTCTAGCCCCGCTGCATAGAATCTGAAAGTTGTGTTAGCTCCACAGATAGGACCCATACACACTCTTCACATCATGTGTTCCTGCAGGCCTTTCTGAGTGAGACATTCCCTGAAGTAGAACCCTAGGGTGGAGGAAGTACCCATTTCAGTGTATTCCATGGATCTTTTACACTGTCTCCAGAGGAGGAGGCTGGACGATGCTTTCTCCATAGAAGCTGCACTGAGACTGACCAGCTCCTCATCAGAGCAGAGCAACTTGCATTGGGAATTCTGAGAAAAGCCAAAATTCAAAGGTTGGGGAGGGAAGGTCTTCCAACCCCCTCAGAAGAGCATTTGTGGGAGACTTGCTTTGCCTTCTTTCTGCCTCTTCCTGCTCTCCTCCCAATTTTAAACTTTTTTTAAATTTGCCTAGAGAATTCCTTCCTTGAAAGGACAGGCAGCATGCCCTAGGCCTGCAGGTTGGTTTGGGCAGGAATATGGCTGGACAAAGAAAACCCACTGCCCTCTCTGCCTGCCTTTGTTAAAATTGCAAGGGCAGCCACTGAGAAACAGAAAGGAAGATGCAGACTTCAGAGACGTCCCCAGCCCAAAACATCTCACTTCTTTTCTGGGCTCAGAGACTCTTTCATTTTTTATTTTTTCTCCAGTAACAAATGGTAAAGGCCAGATGCCAGGCTGCTTTAGACTGCTTTAGACTGTTTTAGACTGCTTTAGACTACTTATGATGGTAACACGCTCATGGTAAATAGACTCACAGTTCACAAGGGAGAGCCCCATCTTCCACCATGGAATGTGACTCCTGCTCCCCAGAGATCAGTCTTCATACCTCCCAGAAACCGTGTCCTATAAGCAAAGTATATTTCCTAAATCAAATGTGGGCATGTTTCACATATCATAGTAGTTTTTCATCTTCAGTCCATCTGTGATATAAACGTAACAGTCAGAGTCAGGTACGGTGACTCCTGCCTCTCACCTGGGCAATCAGGAGGCTGAGGCAGGAGGATCATTTGTCCCAGGCCAGCCTAAGCCACATAGCAAATCCTCTCTCAAAAGAGCCAAGCAGAAGAACAAAGGAAAGGCAAGGGGCAGGGGGGAGTGGAGGTGTAGTGTCCTAATGGACTACTTGCCTAGCACACATGAGGTCTGATCCCATCATCACAGAAATTAACTAATTTAAAATAAGGACTGGAGAGAAGGCTCAGTGGTTAAGAGCCCTGGCTTCTTTTCCAGAGGGCCAACAATTCCAGCCTTTATAGGCACCAGTGCACAGAAATACATGTGGACAAAACACAGAAATGCATAAAATAAAAATTTTTAAGTTAAAAATAAATTAAGTATAGTGGTATATACCTTTAATCCCAGTACTCTGGAGACAGAGGAAACTGGGTCTCTACGTGTTCAAGGCCAGCGTGGCTACACAGAAAGTTCCAGAATATCCAGGGCTACGGAGAGAGACCCTGTCTCAAAAAACAAAAGCAAGCCTATGTCCTTGGGAGTGGGTTTCTTGGTTTTTGTTTGCTTGGTTGGATATCTCTCTCTTTCTGTGTGTGTGTGTGTGTGTGTGTGTACATGTGTCTGTGTGTGCATGTGTTTGTATGCATATGTGCAGGCCAACCAGGGCATTGATTCCCTAGAGCTGGAGTGACAAGTGGTTGTGAGCCACCCACCACAGGCTGTGGGAACCAAACTTCTGTCCTCTGGAAGAGCAGCAAGCACTTACCCATCTCTCCAGCCCCTCATTTGGTTTAGTTTATATTTTAGGACAAGATTTTATGTAGCCCAGGCTGGCCACAGGTTCAGTACATAGCTACAGAGTACCTTTAATTCCCGATTCTTGACCCCACCTCCCAAGCGCTAGGATTGCAGATGTGTGCCAATACACCTGGCATCAGGCGCATGCTGAACCTAAGGGGCCAGGGCTTAGTGCATGCTGAGCAAACAGCCTGACAGCCGAGCCACACGCAGAGCCCCAATGCAAGGTGGTGTCTCCTGAGGCCTTTGCTGCTGTCAAGGACTCAAGTCAGAGCCCAGGCTGTCAGTCCTAGGTAAGAAGCCAGGCCACAAACAGAGGCAAGAGGAGGCCTGCAAGTAACACTGGCCCTCGGGTGAGCAGGCTGGTCTGGAGAGAGTTGGGAGCCACAAGGCCTCTGTTCCAAACATCCACTTCTGTCAGGGGCCACCGGGTGCTTGTCAGCAGCTCCCAGGATGGGCTCTGTGCGTTTTCCTGCTGTGGACATCGTCTTCACCTTTCTATTGCTGTGAAGAGACTGTGACCAAGGCAACTTATAATGGAAGTATTTACTTGGGGCCTACAGTTTCAGAGAGTTAAAGTCCATGACCATCATGGTGGGGAGTGTGACAGCAGGGTGTGACAGCAGGTAGGCAGGCCTGGTGCTGGAGTGGTCCTGAGAGCTCACATCTTGAGGCACAACCACTAGTCAGAAAGACACTGGGAATGGGGACAGGCTTTTGAAACCCCAAAGCCTCCCCCCCCCCCCCCCCCCCGTTCCGTGACACACAGGTCCTAATCCTTTCCAAATAGTTCCACCAGCTAAGAACCTAGTATGAGCCTCTGGGACCATTCTCATTCAAACCACCACAGATGTAATGGGATTTGTCTGAGAGCCCACAGCAGAAGCAAACAGGGGTGCGACTGAGGGCCAGACTGTCCCTTCCTTTTCCTACCCCAGTCCACTGTGGGTCAGCATGGCATAGAGTGAGGAGGAGAGTGACACCTGCTTCCCACCACCCTCTGGATCAGAAGGCCAAGCCTAGGGTGGCAGCAGTTTGTCCTCAGGTCCCTGTGGTATGGGGCTGTGTTATCCCATGTGACGGGACCGGAAACCCCAGAGTTCCTAAAGCAAGGGTGATGACTTCTGGGGTACCCCATCATTCTTGTCAGGGACCTGCTCACCTCCCCCTACCCAGCTCTCATGAGCCCTGCCGCCCACCCATCCTCTTGACACACACATCAGGACCTAATGATGGCCAGCCGTCAGTTCAACCCCCAGGGTCTCTTGGAGGCAATCACAAATCCACAGAGTGGCTCTTAAATCTGGAGTCTCACATAGTCAGTCTGTCCCTCCCTCACAGACATTGCCTCAACACTTGCTTGCTCTTTCACCTGGAATGTTCTTCTGGGTGGATTGTTCCCTTGTTTCCCACTCCCCCAGATGTCAGCCCTGAGAAGCAGCTCAGCCCTCTGACTCGTTCTCATTCCAGGCAGGTGGACGCCAATGCAAAAAACGTCTTTGGTCAGCCACGGTTGAGGGCATCCCTGCGAGACCTCCGGTCCCCACGGAAGAACTACAAGTCAACCATCGAGGATGACCTAAAAAAGCTCATCATCATGGACAGCCTGGGGCCAGAGCAGGATCGGGACACGGGGGTGCGTGTGGCTGGTGGCCTAGGGCAAGTTTGGGAGGGGTGATGCCTTCTGCCCTGCCCCCAGCCTTTGGTGTCTGCTGGCCCTGTTGGGGAGTGCAGTTGGGGGTCTCTTATTAATTAGGGACAGAGCCTGGACTCAAGCCAGCTGAGGAAGGCCCCAGAGACCCTGGGCTGCTCAGCTTTTCCCTAGAACCCAAGAAGAAAATGGTCCTACCCAGCTCTTCAGAGCACAGCCACAAGCAGGAGGAGCTCCCAGAAACAGCTTACGCTCTCATTCCCCAAAGACTGTGAGACCAAAGCAGCAGGCACTGTGGTCCCTCCATTGCCCTGCCTGTCCCCCATTGTCATGCCAGCAGTCTGTGGGAACACAAGGCGGCTCTTCCCTGGGTATTGTGGCACACACCTCTGTCATCCCAACTCTCAGGAGACTGAGACGGGGGGGTGGGGGGGGGAATCACATGTCCCAGGCCAGCCTGGGTTACGTGGTTAGCTGAGACCCTCGCTGAAAAGAACAGGCATGTATGCGGTCAGTGAAGAGCTTACATAAGCTTACAGTTGGAGGACAGGCTCAGAAGCCGTGGGCACAGGTCAAGGGTTGGGAGCCCTTGGGAGAGCCTAGTGCTTTGACCAGTAAGAGTACAGAAGTGGATGCTGGGTGGACAAGAACTTGCCAAAAAGCCCCTGAGGCCTGGGACCACAGCCCTGCATGCCAATCCCTTGACCTACCCTGTCTTGGCAGCAGTCCCCCCAGAAGAGCCTGCAGCGGACACTGTCAGACGAGAGCCTGTGTAGTGGGCGCCGGGAGCCCAGCTTCGCCAGCCCTGCCAGCCTGGAGCCCGGCCTACCCAGCGACGTGCTCTTCACCAGTACCTGCACCTTCCCCTCTAGCACACTGCCCGCCCGCCGCCAGCACCAGCACCCCCACCCACCCAGCGGGGCACCCAGTACCATTCCAGCCACTGGCAATGGCTTCCCAGAGAAGAAATGTGAGCCTGGGCATTGGGGGCTGCAGGTTCCCCTGGGGGCAGGCGGGAGGCACCCGGTGGTCACGTGTGTCTGGGCCTCTCAAGGGAGGGAAGGGTGTATAGGTGCTCCAGGGAAACCTCACGGACCAAATATGACTGACCCGCTGGGTCACCTGAAACCTGAGGAAGTCAGCGCCCGCCCCTGCCCCCCCCTCTCCCGCCCAAGGACAGGTGCTTACATCCTCATCAGCCTCCCTGCTCCCACAGAACATTTCCTTAGTGACCTGACTTCCCCAACTATGCCACGCTTGCTGGGGTCCCTGGGTGAGAGCCGTCCACACGTTTATCTCATCTAGCAGGTATTTACTGACGATGCCCTCTAAGCGGGCCACTGCAACAGCTCTCCTGACGCGTCTCGGATTCTTGCATGTGGATGTTAGAGGACCATGGGTTTGAGAGTTTGAGGCCAGCCTAGAATCCTAGCAAGGCCCATCCCAACTGGAAAGGAAAAGTGGCAAAGCAGCTTCCCAGGCTTACCCTTGGGCCCTGCCTCTGCCCTCAGCCTTGCTAGCCCTGCCTGCTCCTAGGTAGGGCCTGGTATACAGGGCATACCCAACGTGGAGCCAGAGGAAGCCGAGAATGCTTTGTATGTAGGCCCAGACTCCACCTCTGCCACACTCGAGCCTTGCATCCCTCCCTCAGCCGGCAGACTACAGTCTTGAGGTTCTCCCGTCCACCCGAGCCTGACCACTCTGCCCCCTCTCCCGATGACAGCCTCGTCCCTTTGGACTAGGAACACCCTAAGTACAAGGCCTGGGAGCCTCTGTATATCAGGCTTCTGCCTTACAGACATACCTCAGAATGGCCAGGATTCTGGGTGTTTGCGTCAAGAACAGATTTGGAGGTTACTACACAGCCTTTGATAGGCTGTAAGTCCTGACAAGATCTGCCATGGTATTGTAAGGACATCATTGTACTGCATTGCTGTGGGGACAGCCAGATAGCCTGTCCACACATCCCAGGGGTGGCCTACATACCTCTTCAGGACGGACCATGACACTTCAGGTGGTGACCACCAGCCTTGTCACTTCTCCGACTCAGCCCTGGTCTTTCTGAGCCACCCAAGCCTCCTCAGTGTTCCACAGATCTTTGGGACCGTTCCACATGAATGCTTTTCTCCCCAGCCTCTCCCATTGCAGAGCTTTGCTTTAAGGTCACCTCAGCAGGACCTCCCTGGTCCCATAGATAGAAAGCCGCCCCCACAGACAACCCAGGTCACAGGGCCGTTGCCCTGCTGGAGCCTCACCCTGGTGCAGAACAGTATGAAATCTTTCCCTTCCACTCTATCTCTCACACTCAGCCTGTCTCCCCATCTCCACCTTCCCACACAGCCGCCATCTCCACCTCGGAGCTCTCACTGGCTGACGGACGGGACCGACCCCTGCGACGACTTGACCCTGGGATGATGCCACTACCAGACACAGCCGCTGGCCTTGAGTGGTCCAGCCTGGTGAATGCAGCCAAGGCCTACGAAGGTGGGTAGCCTCCACCCACCCACTCCTGATCTTCAGTGGTTTCCTGTTCTCAGAGGATGACGAGAGGGCCCGTGCCTTTGCTAGACCTCACGCCTGTGTTCCAGAGTCACAGAGAACAGAGTTAAAGCTTTTCGTAGTCATCTGCTAACCATGCAGCACTAGCAGACGACCTCTTCTGATCCCCTGCTACCTGGTCCACGGGAGGAGATCCCTCACCAGTTGCCTGGGCTACATAATGGTCCTGTGAAAAATGGGCCCAGAGCAAGCCCTCCACAAGCAGTGCCCTACTGGAGGCTGCATGAGACCCATCTCAAAATAAAGCAAAACAAGCCCAGGCAGGATAACCTGGTCTGTGTAGCAAGTTCCAGGACAGCCAGGGCTATGTAGAAAGACACTGTCTCAAAAAAAAAAAAAGTCCTGGTTGAGCAGTTTTAAACTCAGTAAACTGAGTAGGACCCAGAGTCCTCATAGCCCGCTGGTCTGCTGTGTGTAGGGCCTCCCCCTGCCTGTCAGAGATGACTGTTAGCACTCTGAGCACCGTATCCCCACCTCAGGGGAAGCCTTTACCAACTGCCTGCTTGCCAGACCCTCAGCCCATGGCTGTGCCTACCCAGACTGGGAATTTGTGAGCTGGGGTAGAGGCTTATGTGTAAAACCCTGGGTTGTCTTGGTTTTGTTTTGCAGGGGAGAGTTGGTTTGGTTTATTGATTGTTTGTGTTTTCTTTTGTTTTATTTGTTTTGGGGGTTTGTTTGGTTTGGAGGAGGTGTGTGGTTTGGTTTGGTTTGGTTTTTCCAAGACAGTATTTTCTCTGTGTAGTCCTGGCTGTCCTAGAACTCACTCTGTAGACCAGGCTGGCCTCAAACTTGGAATTCTACCTGCCTCTGCCTCCTGAGTACTGGGATTAAAGGTGTGGACCACCATCTGCCAGCTAAAAGACCCTAGGTTGATTTGTCTGTCTGTTTCTCTGTTTTAGACAGGTATCATATAGCCCAGATTAGTCTCGAACTCACCATGTAGGTCAGGCTGGGCTTAAACTCCTTCCTGGTCCATCTACTGAGTACTAAGATTATAGGTGTATGCACTGTGCCCAGCTCAGAATTCCGCAGCCTAGCCTCAGATTTGTCCTCCTGCCTCAGCCTCTCCAGTGCTGGCATTGCAGGGCTGTGGCGCCACCCACCCCTGACCCAGCCCAATCATGTTAAGGTTTTATAATTCTGAATGCTCCCGCTCTCAGCCCAACCTAGAGTACCATCCTCACAAGGCATGTGTGGACTAGGTGGGCATTTCTCATGCTAACCTCTATCCAAAGAACCAGAGTAGAAAAGCAAGAATGGTTTTAATTAAAATGGGACTTCTGTGTTTGTGTACCACATGTTCTGCCATCTGGCAGTAGCCCAAGGACGTCAGGTTTACCCTGACATCCCCACTACAGGGTAGTATCAGGCCAGGCATGACTTGGATCCTTGACTTTGAGAGGGAGGACAAGCAGTGGGGACATGACCAGATCTAAAAACTAGGAGCTCAACTGGCTGGCTCCCAACATAGGAAGTACCAAATGGGTTGACAAGGAAACCGGAGACTGCCGCCTACGTGTGATCTCCAGCTTTGCCTGTGAGGAGCTTTGTGACAAGCCATTAACCCCTCATGCCTCAGTTGCTCATCTGTAAAATCTCTCTGCCTTACAAGTTGTGAGCATTAGATGAACTTGAGGGGCTGGGTGTGTGGTTCAGTGGTAGAGTCCCTGCCTAGAATCCCCAGTGAGGGGCTGGGGGCGTGGCTCAGTGGTAGAGCCCCTGCCTAGAATCCCCCAGTGAGGGGCTGGGGGCGTGGCTCAGTGGTAGAGCCCCTGCCTAGAATCCCCCAGTGAGGGGCTGGGTGTGTGGTTCAGTGGTAGAGTCCCTGCCTAGAATCCCCCAGTGAGGGACTGGGGAAATGGCTCAGTGGTAGAGCCCCTGCCTAGAATCCCCCAGTGAGGGGCTGGGGGCGTGGCTTAGTGGGAGAGCCCCTGCCTAGAATCCCCCAGTGAGGGGCTGGGGGCGTGGCTCAGTGGTAGAGCCCCTGCCTAGAATAGGTATGATATATTCATACTGTATTATGAACCTTATTCTTGTGAGTTTCTGAGGAATTTTGGATATTCAGCCCCTGAGAGCCAGAAAAAACACAAGAATCTCTGAGTCTTTTCTGAGTCTCAGGGGCCTGCCTGAACTACATAGCAAGATCCTGTTTAAGATCTTCAGGGCTGGAGAAATGGCTTACTGATTAAGAGAACTTACTACTCTTCCAGAGTACCTGAGTTTGGTTCCCAGCACCCACACTGGGCAGCTTACATCCACATGTAACTCTACCTCCAGGGGAAGCTAACACTCTCCTTTGGCTTCCACAGACATTCACACAGACAAACACATGCATATAAGTAAAAATAAATTTTAAAAAGAAAGAAAAGGAGCCGGGAGATAATGGTGCACCCCTTTAATCCCAGCACTTGGGAGGCAGAGGCAGGCAGATTTCTAAGTTCAAGGCCAGCCTGGTCTACAGAGTGAGTTCCAGGACAGCCAGACCTACACAGAGAAACCCTGTCTCAAACAAGAAAAGAAAAAGAAAGGAAGGGAGGAAGAGAAGAGAAAAAGACATCACTAGGAGAACACAACTTATTTTAGGAAGCCTGGCTTGGTGGTATCCACCTATAGTTACAGCACTAAGAAGGCCAAGGCAGGAATGCCAGGGCTAGCCTAAGCTACAGAGTGATGCGTTGCCTACCAAAAAGAAAAAAAGAAAAAAGGCCAAACGTGTTGGCTCAGGCTAAGGCAGGAGATTCACCGTGAGTTCAAGGCCAGCCAGAGTAGCAAAATGAGACCTGATCAGAGAATGATTGGTGGGAGGGAATGGGATGAAGATAGGCAGGAAGAGATGTCAGGAAGAAGCCGAGGCTGCCCACCCAGAAGAACTGAATCCCCTTCTTCTCCCTGGCAGTACAAAGAGCTGTGTCACTCTTCTCTCTGAACGACCCAGCCCTGAGCCCAGAGATCCCTCCTGCACACAGCCCTGTGCATAGCCATCTGAGCCTGGAGCGGGGCCCCCAGACCCCAAGGACCACTCCCACCATGAGGTGAGTTTCCCTGGAAACGCTGCTGTCCATTACCGCCAGAGCTCAGCAGGCAGCACACAGCACACGTGCACGAGACAGGAGCGGGCAGGCACTGCAGGCCACCCAAGATGGCCCAGGACATCAGGTCTCATACTTCCAACTTTGAGCCATGCCCCCAGAGTGTCCCCGCAGCCTGCTAGCTGTCCCCCATCTCCATCCATCTGGAGCTGGAGCCCCTCTTCGGTGGAGTCCCTGATGATGCAGACTTGCCCTCCATCCTCTCTACTCTGCTGGGCGCGTACAGACGATCCCAGCTTGAGGGTGCGGAGACGAAGCTCCACCCTCAGGAGACAGGACACTTCAGCATCTCACCTCAGCTCGTCTGACTGAATACTCACACTCGGCAGAGAAAGCTTTAAGGGCCTTGCTGCCTGCATGAAGGTTGCCAGGGCATCGCAGCATCTGTATGTGCTTTCCCACGAGGCTCTGCTTGCCGGTGGCCTGCACCGTGCCTAATGGTTACTGGAAGCCTTTTCTGGGCGATATTGTGATATATATATACACACACATACACACACACACACATATACATACACTTTTCCACCCTTCACAGCCTAAGGTTAGTCTCAGATCTTGACTCCTATCAGAAGTGTGGGCCTCCGTAGTTATAGAAAACAAGTGTTATGGTTAAAGGCTTTGGGGACTCCTGGGTTTTACCCTCCTACACCCCTCCATACCTACAGCTCCCTAAGATGAGGACCAGGAAGGGGGAGGAAAAGAGGAGGAAAGCCAGGAGGACCCAGCAGCCTCACCTCAGCCCTTCCCCAAGCCTCTCCAAACGTAAGAAGATTCCAGAGCCTCTCTAGCATCCCCTCCATGCAGAAGAGGTGCCATCTGCTTACAGAATGCCCGGCAGTCCTGGAGCTGAGAGTCTGCACAGCTGGAGCCCAGGCAGTGGGTCCTAGCCCCAGCACCTGGGCGGGCAAGCATCTTCTGCCTCAGCCTGGACTTCCTGTTCTGTAGCAGCTGAGTGGCACCTTTACAGGCCACAGAGGGCTGGAGATTCTGTTAGACTGGCTGACCACTGGAACCAAGTGTGTCATCCCCACTGGTGGCACCGTTGTCCACTGACCAACCATGGACATAATGGGCTTGGGATGGGCTCAGTCTGCAGCGCTCACTACATACATACTGAATGAGTTCTTTGTATCTCATGAGTACACAGAGAAGGTTCGTCCCAAAATCACACGCATACCCCTTCAGCGAGGGAGGCAGATGCTTATTTCAGGGCTGCTCCCACCTAGCCTTGGCCTGGCCTGGTGCTTCCTCAGCCTATATGCACAGGTGGGCTGGGGCCAGGGGCAGGAGGGGACTGCCTCTGGCTTCCCCACAGAGCTGCTCATTGGTCACTTGCACCCCCTGGGCTTTCAGGAAGGCGAGGACTGATCAGAGACCAGAGGGCCTGTACCCCAAGTCTCTCTCAATTTTTGAGCAAGAGCCCTCCTCTGAGGTGTCAGGGGTCAGCATTGACCTCATTCCTTGTCTCTCCAGTGAGGAGTCACCCCTGGATCTGACAGGCAAGGTGTACCAGCTGGAGGTGATGCTGAAGCAGCTACACACGGACCTGCAGAAGGTGAGGCCTACAGTGTGCCTGGCAGCACTGTCCCCGACCCTGCCCTCTGCTCTAGAACACCGTCACCAAGGATGGAGGAGGGCAGCGGGTAGCCCAGGTCGTAGAGCGCTTATCTAGCACGCACAAGGCTCTGGGTTCCTAGCACTGGCTAAGCTGGCCATGATGGCAGATGCTGTAATCCCAGCTCTCAGGTCCTGGTGGAAGGAGAACCAAAGGCCAGGGCCATCCTCAGCTACATGCTGAATTTTCAGTCAGTCTGAGATACATGAGGGTAGGTCTTTAAGTAATTATAAATAATTACAAATACAAGTGGGAGGCAGATGGTGACCATCACGGGATAATGGCAGGATGGATGGTAGGACAGCCATGCATGTGGGAAGAGTTCAGTCAAGCCTCACAGCACCTCACATGCCTAGAACTCCAGCTCTGAGCAGGGCAGAGGCAGGAGGCTCACAGACGCTTGCTGCCTTCCAGCCTGTCCAAGAAAGCCATAGGCACAGGTGAAGAGAAAGACAAAGAGATAGATGAAGCGTGACCGAGGAGCCCTCTTCAGATGAATGCACCTCTGCACACACACATAAATAAGAAAAAAGCTAAAACGGGTAAATGAATAATAGATGTATCCAGCCACTACCACGCAAGACGAGCTGATAACTTAGTGAGAAATAGTCCAGGCTGGCCTTAATCCTCCTGCCTCAGCCTGCCCATTCATTGCTGGGAGGTAGAGGCAGGCAGATCTCTGTAAGTTTGAGGCCAGCCTGGACAGCGGGGGGCTACACAGAAGCCCTGCCTCAAAAAGACCAAAAAATAAATAAAAAGAAGACAGTCCCTTGTGGAAGGAAATGTACTAAGCAGCATCTCGGCTGTGTCTGCGGCATCCATACACCCATCTCAGGGTAGAGGGGTTTGTGGAGAAACCAGACTCCGGGAGCTTTACTTGTTTATATATTTGAGGTGATGCAAGGCAGGACCCAAGTTCACATCCCTACCCCAATATTTAATGCTCTGCCGCCTTGGCATTCCCTGCGCTAGGATGTCACGTGACCTCGGGAGAGCAGAGCCTGCTCAGGCAGCCTTACTGTGGTGAGGCTTGGTTGTTTGTTCCAGGAAAGTGAAGACAGCCATGGGAAGGTTTGGGTGGGATGGCGTTGTAACAGTGAGAATGGATATCAAAGGATGACTTCAGCCTAGCAGTGGTGGGGTGCATGCCTGTGACCCCCAATGCTGGGGAGGCTGAGGTCACCCTGAGCTACACACTAAGACCATATCTTTAAAATTAATTAATTAATTAACTAACCTGCAGGCAGGCTTTCCAAATCACCTGTCAGAACTGAGTCCAGAGCATGAAGTAACTTGCCCTGGGTGGTTCATCTGGAGAAGCAGGGCTGGGATTTGAACCCTTGCAGCCAGGCCTCTCAGGACCCAGTGGCTGTGGTGCACTCCAGTTCTGTGCACTACCAGGAGCACCTCAGCCACCATACCTAACTAACCCAGCCCTTCGCCCTCCCAGGAGAAGCAGGATAAGGTGGTGCTGCAGTCAGAGGTGGCCAGCCTGCGGCAGAACAATCAGCGACTGCAGGAGGAGTCCCAGGCAGCCAGTGAACAGCTGCGAAAGTTCGCGGAGCTCTTCAGCAAGGAGAAGAAGGAGCTCTGAGTCCCCGGCTCAGCCCCCAGACCGCCCCAGCTGGACAGGCAGTGGGCTTCTGGTTACAGGGGTGATAGGTCATCCAGCCACAGCCCCGCACCCACTGCCCTGCATCCTTCCTTAGGGACTGGGGAACTCCAGGCACAATGTCTCAGGCCCCTCTCAGCTGCTCCCTGCCACCCTGCAGGCCACAGCAGCCCATTCCTAGGACCCAGCTGCCTGGAGCTGTGTCAGTGGGAGGGGCCCAGGAGCCCCTGCATGAGAACGATGGACCGAAGTGAGCCCTTTCTTCCCCCACCCCTGACACTCCAGGGCTCCTCTCTCCCCAGTGTACTGGCTCCAGGTAGCATGGACGTCACCCTCCGAGTCCCCCTTCCATACAGCAGCCAGGAGCACTTTCATAGAGTTTAAATTATTTTCCTGGGGTCCCAGATGGACAGGAACCACTAGCACCCAGATCCACTCCTTTGAGAAACCCTATTTGTACAGCTAGGACTGTTTATATGATCTTTTTTATCAGCTTCTCTCCAAGCAGCCACAGGCCCCTCTACCTTTGAGCTACTGATCTGGCCAGCCACGGGCTCCTCTAGGACAGCTAGGCCATCGCCTCCTACTTTGAGGAGCTTGGGGACCGGGCTGAGGCATAGCCTTCACCCCCTGTATGGTTCCTCTTTTCTTTTACAAGTCTCCCTGGCCACACTCCATCCCCCAGTGGCCACCAGACATGCTCACTGTGCTCCCCGGGGAGCACTCAGAGTGCAGCCCCCAGCCCCCAGAGATTCTCCAAAGGCAATAAGGGGCAGCTCAGTGTGGACCCACGCTGCTCACCCAGGAAACACAACCCCTCCTCCCCCCCTTTTCTCCTTCTTTAAAAACAAACAGAAAAGAATATATATATATATATTTATTTTTTCATGTAGAGTTGTGCCGGAACACGTTTGAATGGCCACAGTCTGTGGATTTCCCAAACCCCGTGGGCTGGAGGTCAGTGAGAGGACCCAGAGGGATATGGGGGCAGCAGGCAGCAAGCAGTTGGCAGCATAGATTGGACCCAGAGCCATAGCTACATGGCCCAGCCCTCAGACCAGGACCCATCACCTTCTCTTTGGGCCCACGACCACACACAACAGGCACTCTGCTCCAGACGGGCCAGGCTGAAGGGCAGGGCTTGAGGAAAGGGTACCCACAGCTCCCTGTGACCTGCCTCTGACCCTGGGGAACCCCTGGGTTGTGAGGGAGCAGCCTGCCACGCCCTCCACTCACCATGGAATGAATGATGGTGGCAGACCAGGCCACCCAGTGTCCTGAACCCTGGCCAACTACTGTGATGTCCCTCTCCTGATCCCTTTTCTGAAGGGTTCTCCAGCCCCCGCCCCTCCCTCTCCTCTCAGAACCCAACCTGGAGCCTGCCCTTCCCCCTCTCCCCCCCCCCCCCACTCATTTCCTTCTCTAATGTGTCTCCTCGTATCTTCAGATCACTCAAATCATTTCGGGGACCTAATCATGTACATTGACAATTGTAAATTATAATTTTTGGTTCTATTATTTTTGTAAGAATTTCTGCACACACACAAAATCTATTTAATTTGAGGTTGATACTCTGTCTTATGGCTGGAGATAGCAGCAGGTTTTCGTTTTTTTTTTCCATGTTGATTTGTTCCATTTGGATTTTTTTTTTTTTTATCATTCTTTATTGTCTTTTTCTCCCCCTCTTCCCATCCCTGTCTTGAGATTTCTGGCATGTTTCAGGAGGTTTCAAAGGAAATAAACGTTTCATAGAAATGGCTGGTATGCTGTCAGGCAGCTTCCTGCTCCTAATCTTCCATCTTCCCTGCTGCACAGCACACACCAGCCCTGCGGCTTCTCCTAGGCATCCAAGGGGAAATCTGACCCTCAGGATGTAAAATGTGCTGAAGTTAAGAAGCCAGGTCTGCATGGTGACACAAGCCTTTAACCCCAGCGCTCAGGAGGGAAGGGGACTATGTTTCTGTGCCTTCTAGGCCAGCTTGTTGGAAATAAGTTCTAGGATAGTTAGGGCTGCACTGAGACCCTGTCTTCAAAGGGGGAGGGGAATGGTCTACTCTTGCCAGGTGTGATGGTTCACACTTGTAATCCCAGCGCTCTGAGGCAGGAGGATCCTAGAGAGTTCAAGGCCAGTTGTATTGGTACACATGTGGTATTTCAGCCTTGGGAGGTGAAGGGGCATCAGGAGTTCAAGGTCTTCTCTCAGCTACATAGCAAGTTAGAGGCCACCCTGTGCTGACCCCAAGATAAGTGGAAATAAAACCCTTTAAAAAAAACAAAACAAGCCTTTAATCCCAGCACTTGGGAGGCAGAGGCAGGTGGATTTCTGAGTTCAAGGCCAGCCTGGTCTACAGAGTGAGTTCCAGGACAGCCAGGGCTATACAGAGAAACCCTGTCTCGAAAAATAAGAAGAATAAAAATAAAAACAAAAACTTCGGGGGCCAGAAGTGACTGAGTGGTTAAGAGCACCCGCTGCTCTTCCAGAAGACCCCCAGGGCGATGCTCACAGCTGTCTCCACACTCAAGGAACCCAATGCCCTCTTCTGGTATGTTTAAAGAAAAAAAAAAAAAGCCAGGCAAAGTAAGGTAGCGTGTGCCTTTAATCCCAGCAGAGGGAGGTGGATCTCTGTGAATTTGAGGACATCCTAGTCTACATAGTTCAGGGCAGCCAGGGCTACACAGAGGAAGTCCATCTCGAAACAAATAAAAACACGGGAGATTGCAGGTAAAACAAGTACTGCCATGTTTGTGGGATGAGGAGGCCTCCACAGGGCCCAAGCCACACCCCTCCCCATCCCCCCGCTCCATTTGTGTGCCCTGCCCCACCTTCTCATCTCTCCACTGGGTCCCACTGTGCGGTGGAGACCAACAGTGGGAGGGTTGTTCTGTCACACATCTGCAACAGTGCAGGGAGTGGATTGCAGTGGAGAGCTGCCCGGGGTCCCTGGGGGCCAGAGGTAAAGGAAGAGTGTCATTTAGGTAAAGGAAGTGTCCCAGACAAACTCTGAAGCCTCAGCCAACACCAGGTTTTCTATGGCCCTCCTGGCAGGATGGGAGTGAGGGCGGCTTGAAACCTGGGTCTGTGGACATCCGCGGTGGGCGGGGCACGAGGCAAACTGACTTCCAGGGGAAGACCCTAAAGACTCGCCTCCTGTGAGAAGTCAGCCTCTCTGGACAGAACTGTCCCCTCCCCATGAGCTGTCCTTGCGTTCCTCAAGTCTGAGCTGAACTCTGATCCCCCTCCGCACCCTACCCTCACACCCCCAAATGCCTTCCGAAAGGTGTTCGCCTATACCCAGTGGACAATCAGCCCTCGAAAGGGCTTCCAGCTACACAGACATCCTCACTCAACCACCCTCCTCAGGGCCCCATCCAGTCCAGCCCTCCCCCCACTAACCTGGGCCAAGTGGGGGAGGGAACCCGGGAACAAACTGTTCTCACATCCTCTCCTGGCCTGGGAGACATACCACCATCTCCCAACACCCCACAATTCACACGCGCACACGCACACGCACGCCAAGCCCTGATGGCGCCTGCACTGCGCCTGGTAGTCCCTTCGCCTTCTTGCCCCAGTTTTTTCCTGCCCCCCTCCCCCACCTCCACTCAGCCTGCCACGCGCTATCTCTTTGGCCTCATCTGCCTGGCATTCTCCAGATTTCTGTTGTCTGTCCGCACCCCCACCCCTTTCTAAAGAGAAGGCACATAATATAGCCCAGGGTGACAGGTAACTCACCGTCCTCCTGCCTCAGCCTCCAGTGTTGGGATTCTGAGCCACATGGTGTTACCATCCAGGATGCTACCCCCTCACATTCTTTATTGACTTCCAACCAAAACCCTCTCCCTCATCCCGGTGTCTTTTGTCTGGGGGCTTTTCATTTTCTCCCTCTGACTTTGTACATTTCCTGCTTGTCTCTCCAAACAACCGTCCACTTCTCTCTCCTCTGGTCTTGCCGGAGCCTGGCTTTTTTTTTTTTTAATTTTTTTTTTTAAACTATTATTTCCTGGACTAGTCCTCCACCCGGTCCCTGTTCCCTTCCCTCGAAACTCTGGGACTGTCTTCATTTGTGTATCTCCCCAGCTTTGTCCTTTTTCATTCAGTAAATCTGTGGCCTCAGAACACTCTTCCTCCCTGACCATTGCCCTGTTCTCCATTCCCCCACACACACACTCCCCAACCCCGCCCGACTCCTTGAATCCTTTTGAGACGTCTTCCACTTTTTGCCACACCCAGGACAGGGAATCCCAAGTGCCAGTCAGCCATGCTGAGGTGCTATCTCAGAACCCTAGCCTGGGAGGGGGCTGCCTTCTGGTCTCTCCAGCCCTCCCTTCCCCCAGTCTTCACTCCCACCTCCCTCTTTGAGCTGCCTCCCGCTGCAGCTGCAGCAGCCCGTTGCTATGGCAACCACAGCTGGCTGGGTGGGAGCCCCTCCACCCCATCCCCCTCTTCTCTCCAGCAAGACAGGGAGGAGCTGGGACAAAGCCAGAGGGAGGCATGGTGTAGGGGCAAAGAGGTGGGGGCCAGCCACAGCCTCTACCCCAGTGGGGCCCCTTGGCTTCCCATGTTGGTGACACCCCAAGAGAGGTTAGAGATGGAAGCAGTTGTGGGCAGAGGGGTCAGGTCCAGTTTAATACACAGAACAAGTTAATTCACAGCAGAGGCAGGCAATAAAGGAGACTTGGTGGCAAGGGGGGTACTCCTGGATTGGGGGCAGACTCCCCCAGACCCTCCACCTCCCCCACTTGCAGTCTCAATTTCCCTTTTTTAAAACCCGAACAACAAACACACACAACCACGAGAAACAACCACACCCCCTTGTCACCCCCAAAATGGCTAGTGAGGGGGGCAGGAGGCAGCCCAGCCTGGCTGGGTAGGGAAGGAAAGGGCTGGGAAGGAGGGGAAAAAAAAAAAAAAAAAAAAAAAACTGAGTCCATTGCAATCTGTGCTTCTCACTGCAGCGGGCTGGCTGCCTGCCTGCCTCACCCCACCGGCCTCCCCCAGCTGCATGCCCCAGGCCTGGCAGGCGGGCGCAGGGCGGGGCTATCAAGGAGGGGCAGGAAGAGTTCAAAACCATGGTTCACATCATGCAGTGTCCACGGTGGGCACCGTGCCCACCGGCCTGGGTGTGAGCAAGGGATGGTACCCACCTCAGATGGGAGCTGAGACCATTACAACTCCAGAAACGGGGTGGGGAGGCGCCATTCAGGAATCTGGTAAAGTCAGCAGACACTCAACAGTGCCCCTCCACCCAGCCAGGCTTTATAGGACTCTTTGTATATATTAATTTCTTTTTTTTTCCTTTTTTTTTTTTCACTTTTTGTCTTTTTCTTTAGAAAAAGGCTCTTTCCATGCCGCTGGCTGGCATCCACTACCCCTCTATGCCCGCCCAGAGGCGGGGTATGGCTTTGAGGGGAGCAGAAGTCTGGTGCCCATTTGTCAAGGGATGAAGAGGGGGGACAGGCGAGACCCTGCTGGACCCGCCCACCCGCAGGGTGACATTCCACTTGCAGAGGGAGAACACCTTGGCCCCCCCTCGAGGCTTCACCCTATCCCTTCCCCTGGGGACACCGGGTGGGAAGAGCCAGGGGCTCCAAGAGGCAGAAGACAGCACCACCCAAAGGTCCTGGAGAAGTAGGGCCAAGCCTAAGTCAGGGTGATGTAAGCAGAGGCCTTCTCTTTCAAGTGCCGAAGACAGAGGTGGCAACTCCAGCTCCCTGCGGGGGAAGCCATGAGACAAAATTAGACTCCAGCCGATGAAGAGCGCCCCCTCCCACCTGTCCCCACCCAGAGCACATGGTCTCTGCCACCAGGAAGACAACGTTCCAACCCACCCACCCCGTGTCTCGCCCACCTCTTCCCTCACCTTCCGGGGGCTCCGCCATGGGAGGGCTCAGGCAATACATGTGGTAACCCCGATCGCAGTCATCACAGAACAGCAGCTGGTCCTGGGGGGTGAGACCCGCCCAGCTGGCACCCTGGGGGCACGGGCACCAGAAACCGGGGTGGGGGGCTGGGGCAGGGGCTAGGTCCCAGGGGCCCTTCTGAGAAAACCGGCTCTGCAGTCTGTGCTGTGGAGTCCACTGGCCTTGTTTGACAACTCCCAGGGTGCCGTCTGGATTTCGTAACTATAGAATACTGAACAATGTTCAGAGGGCCAGATACCAACTCAGGAGCGATATATAGGTTCAAATCCTGGCCCTACAACCTTCTGAGCTTGGTGACCTCAGGCACCCTTCTCCCTCTCTGAGCTCAGCATCTTCTTTGTGTAGTGGGAACAGAAGCACCAGCCTCCAGGGAGATTGGGCGTGTCATGAGGAAGAATATAAAGGAACATTAGGGACAATGATGACCGTACTGCACCCTAATGCTGGTCACCGAGGGGTTACGGACAAGGAAGGCTTCATGGGCAGAAGTGGCAGAGCCAGGCCGAAGGGAAGCTGGGGATGTGCCCGGGAGGTGGGGCGGACACTCACGTCATTCTCTGAGGTGCCACACAGGCTGCAGGACTTGCATTCGATGCACTGCCAGCGGTAGGTCCGCACGGCCGCGGTCATGTTCACCGTGAACTGTAAACACGAGGGATGTCCTGGGGGTCGAGGGGCAGGGATGCAGTTAGCGAGTCATTGTACCCCCGATGGCCACTGACCCCTGGGGAGGTAATGGGTCTATCCCCAGCCCTGACTCGGAGGTCAAGGTGAGCTTTGTGGTGGGACCCTACTCCTGAGACAGACATCCGGAAGCTGGACAGCTGGGCAAGCAGCTGTGTGTTGGCCACCACAGTCTCCTCCTCAGCCACCATGACAACCACACTCTGCTCCTCAGAACACCATGGCAACCGCATTCCATTACCTACAGTGCCGTGGCAACCACGGTCTACCACCCACAACACTGTGGCCACCACAAGTCTGTTAAAGCATTGCACTAGACGGCCACATTCCAATACCCACAGCCAAAGCGGCCGGTCCTCCTGCTAACCACAGCAACGTGGTGCCGACTTCTGCCAGCCAGGATGCTATAGCAACCAAGTTCCACAACAGGGTCCCCACACCTTGCTTCCCCGAAACTCAAGGCACCAGCAAACAAACTTCCTCTGACAAGACTCTGCTGTGTGAATCTGCTCAGTCATTCTCCCACAGCGCAAAGACACCTGTAGCCGCTGCCCACGGCACTTCCCACAGAGCCCGACAACCACTACCCATAGCACTCAACAGCCACTGCCCGCAACACCCAACAGTTAAAACTACATCCCCCAGAGCCAGACGCCAACAGCCCACACAGCCCGACAGCCTTGGCTCCATCCA
Source organism: Mastomys natalensis (assembly GCA_021653895.1). Taxonomy (NCBI): domain Eukaryota; kingdom Metazoa; phylum Chordata; class Mammalia; order Rodentia; family Muridae; genus Mastomys; species Mastomys natalensis. The sequence continues at coordinate 86,525 of JAJTUV010001598.1, read as the reverse complement.
CAGTGCCCAGCGGCCAGCAGCCACAGCCACCGTCCACCATGACATAACAACCACATTCTATTGTATTAAATTGCAAAGACAACCCCTACTGTAACGACCACAATCCATTACCCACGCTGCTGAAGCGACCAGTCTTACTACCCAGGAGGCCTCCATGGAAAACCACATTATATTAACCACAGTTCTGCAGCACACAGTCCTACTGTTCACAGCACCCAGGCGGTGCAATTCATTACTCCCAAACGGCCGTCCCCCACCCACAATGCCTCTCTAACTTCTCTCCACTCTCCACGCCAGGAAAGCACAAAAGCCACCCTGGCAGCAGAGGCAGCCCCTTTCTGAGATGCCCTCCCCCCCTACCATCTTCCAGAAAATATGTGGTGAGTGTCACCTGATCGCCCACAGTCCGCACAGGAGATGAGGTCCTCCGGACACCCAGTCTTCTTGGAGCCCCCCAGGCAAAAGTCACAGTAGCCATTGGGGATAACAGTGCCATCTGGTGCTTTCTTGGCTGAAAGACAGCAGGCAGCGGTGGGCACAGGACAGGTGAGGCGTGCCAGTCAAAGACTGCTGAAGAAGTCGGGGAGGAGGGAGGTGCCCCTACCTGTGTGTTTCCTCTGTGCCTCGGGGACCCAGGCCAATTCTTTGTAAAACTCTGGGGGTGGGGGGAACAGAAAGGGCCTCTTACCATAGGCAAGGTCCCATCTGTCCCCAGCCTCAGCCCCAGGGGCGGACCCTTGGCCCAGGCACTGGGAATTAGCAAGGAAGCTGGGGGAGGGGCAAGTAATTCTCACCAGAACCCTAACTCTTGGGATAACTAAATGTTCTCTGTATTTGGGTAAAAGTCTGGGAGATAGGAATAACCATAGCAAGAGCCCCCAGCTGCCCCATCCTGTGTCTGCACCCCCACATAAGCTTGCCTAGGCCAACGATTAGCAGGCAGTTCTGAAAAGCCTCATCAGGAGGACATTTTTACAGGATAGAAGGCAGGTTCTGGGCCAGCCTAAGGATTTAGAGAAGCTCCCTTTGAGGAACAGATGAGAGACAGCCTCCTTCCTCCATGGCTCAGCTGTCATGGCATGGAACAGCCGTAGGTGGGTGTCAAGGACCCTGGGGGCCACCGACTTTGCCCCTGGACCCTAGCATAGCAGAGATGGAGCCAAGGGGGGTCTAGACCGGGAGGGGAGTCAGTCACCTGCCACCCCCTCCAAACTTTAACTGAAACAATAAATCAGACCCAGAAATATTATACTCGGACAGGGAGAGAGGAGGAGAGAGAGAGAGAGAGGAGAGAGAGAGAGAAAGAGAGGAGAGAAGAGAGAGAGAGGGTGGTTGTTCATGGCAACCCCAGAGCCAGCATCCCTATGGTTGGTGGGGGAGGGAACTGTTAAGCTGAAGATTTTCCAGAAATGTCTAAATGTGTCCCCACCTCCCTGTCCCCCAAACATTACCAGGCTCCATTGTCCCCACCCCACCCCTGGCACCTCACCCACCAGCCTTGACCCTCCAACTCACGTTTATGGTTGTTTTTCCGGTGGAAAGGCAGGGCGTGGCGCTCAGTATGCTCCTCCCCCTCCTCCTCAGCCAGGTGGGTGTGGGTGTAGTGGTAGCTGAGCCCCGGCCGGTTCTTGTACCTCTTCCCACAGACTGGAGGAGAAGTGAGTGGGTGGTTGTCAGACTCCAGAGCCACCTCCTCCACCCTGGCCTCCAGGATCACACCACTTGCTTGGCCAAGAGCCATAAGGGAGTGATCACTGGGTCCCATCCCCCATCTCTCTTTCCCCTCTGCAGAACTCACTATCACAGACGTACGGCTTGTCTCGTCCTCCAGGGATGCGGTGTCCTGGCGTTTTCGGAGACCTCCGATACCATATGCCTGTAGGGAGGAGGGTTAGGAGTAAGGAGCCGGAAAACCAGGAAAAGGTTCATCATTCTTGGGGATTTTGAGTTTGTCGTCGTTGGTGGTGTTGTTGCTTGAGCCAGGGTCTCATTATGTAGCGCTGCCTGAGCTGGAATTCACTATGTAGATCAGGCTGGCCTTAAACATGCAGTGACCCTCCTGCCTCTGGATTATGGGCATGTGCTACCATGCCTTAGTAGGCGTCTTCATTTAGACTTGAAAGTCAAACTGAAGAAAAAAAAATAAATTTTTTCTTTTCAGTACTGGGGGTGTGGCTCAGTGAAGAGCAGGTGTCATGTGGGTGCCGTCCCAGAGTCACACAATAATAATAAAATCTCCCCACTAAAACTGGGCACATTTTTTCTAGCTGTGAGCCTTTGAATTTCTCTCAGTACACCTATGAAGATAATTCTTTTTGTTGTTGTTTTGAGACAGGGTCTCTCCACACCATCCTTGCTGTCTGAGAACTCACTATTAGATCAGGTTGGCCTTAAACTCACAGAGAGCCTCTTGCCTCAGCCTCTCCAGTGCTGGAATTAAAGGTGTGTTCTAATATCTTTTTATTGCTCTTATTGGAGGTTTTATGTGTGCGGGGGGGGTAGGTTGTTGTATATGTGTGTTTGTGTGTTTGTATGTGTGGTGTGTGTATTTGCATGCGTGTGTGCATGGTGTGTGTGTGTGTATGTCTGTATATATGTGTGTTTGTGTGTGTGGTGTACATGTTTTTGTGTGTTTATGTGTATATGTAGAGTGTATATTTATACATATGTGTTTGTATGTGTATATTTATATTTGCATGTCTTTGTATATATGCTTGTGTGTATGTTTGTATGTGCATGTATGTGGTGTGTGTGTTTGTGTGTGTTTGCGTGTGCATGGTGTGTGTGTGTATATTTATATTTGCATGTGTTTGTATATATGCTTGTGTGTATGTTTGTATGTGCATGTATGTGGTGTGTGTGTTTGTAAGTGTGTGTTTGCGTGTGCATGGTGTTGTGTGTGTGTGTGTTGTTGCTGTTGTCTGGGTGGCTGGTTTGGTTTAGGATTGTTCTTATTTCTTTTTGCACACGGTCTCTTTATGAAGTTCAGAATAGCCTGGAATTCACTTATCTCCAACCTGTAGCAATTCTCCTGCCTCGGCCTCCCAGGTGCTGGGATTACAAGTGTGGGCTACCACACCCAGCTCTGCAAGACAGTTCTGATCCACAAGCTCCATTTTCGATAATATTTATAATCCACTGAGTTTCCATTTCCTCACCCATAAAAATGGGTGTAAAGCCTCTACTCCTTCACATAGCTCGGGGAGGAGGTGGGAGGGAGAAGCTTCTGGAAGATACCTTTCCTTTGGCCCTGTTCTTCCTCCTGGGAATGTCTTCCTCCAAGTCTTCTACCTCGAGATCATGCGGAAACTCCAGCAACTGCTGTTTCTGGGCCCAGTAGAAGGGAGATTGGGGGGTCAAGAAGGTGGGGGCACTGATGTGCCACAGGTAGGGTGGGAGAGCAGGTCAGGGAGCCTTCTACAAGCAGAGGTGTTTTGGGAGAACGGGGCCGTAGGGTACCCAGAGGCCCTGTGGATCCGGGCGTCATCAGAGCAGGAAGGCACTGGTGACAGCCTACCTGCAGCCAGGGACGGGGCGCCTACCTGACAGTCCATAATAGTCTCCTCTTCCTTCAGTTCCACTTTCTTCTCTCCAGTCTCAGCACACAGCAGAGCCTCAAGGACTGGCCCTTCTGGGAGGCCACCCTCCTTCTTCAGGGGTGCATCACAATCTGGAGACAGTCCACAGGGAAAGTGGTATCAGCTGAAGAGACTGTGGTCAAAGTCCCAGGCTGCAGGGAGGTGGGGGTGGGGGCGTGGTCCTCACGGCAGGGACAGGCTCTCCTACACTCAGCCAACAATGGGCATTAGGATTCAACTCAGGCCCTGGATGGAATGCTCATACCCTCGGGGAAACACGACCACACTCTCAGCTCTACTAGATAAAGAAGACAGGACCAGACCCCAAATACACCGGAAACCTCAGGAACCCATACAGACCCTCATAAACACCTGCACAGAGAAAAGGCACCTAGACCCTCAGATACACTCACAGAAAGTTAGACATTTGAATAGGATACACACAGGCACATATACAGGACACACAGATAGATGCCAGCCACATGAAGGAACACAGCCAACCTTTGAATACAGCTGGACACACAGAAGAGACACGATTAAACCCTTGGATACAGAGATACTCAGAAAGAGATAGCCAGAGCCACAGAGAAATCTGGACCATCATTAACTAAGAAGACACAGGCAGGCCCTGTGATACACCTGAACACTCAAGAAGCCCCAAGGAGAAGCACTCAAACGTGCCCACACGCTTACACAGAGAAACACAGTCTGACATACACAGGAAAACACAGCCAGCCAGCACGCCAGTACTCTTGATACAAGCAGACCTTCACACACATTTGGACAGAGGAAGAGATCAATTTCTGCCTTTTCTGAACATACTGGAAAACTCCAGAAAAAAAACACCTAACGCAGAAAGACTCTCACAGACACGACCCCAACAGGATGTCCTGATGGAATCAGATATACCCTCCAAAAGAGCTAGACAGTCACAGACCTACCACATGCACACAATCAAACACACACTTTTGATACATATTCTCTCTTGGAAACACCTAGAAAGGAACAGGCATTCTAAAACACTCAGCAACAAACAGGAGTTACAACTAGACACTCAGTGGCTCTCAACCTTCCTAAAAGTGTGGCCCTAAATTTAATACAGTTCCTTATGTTGTGGTGACACACACACACACACACACACCACCCCACCATAAATTATTTCGTTGCTACTTCATAACTGTAATTTTGCTACAGTTATAAATCATAAATGTAAATGCATTTATACAGGGTCTCGGACCCACAGCTGGAGAACTGTTGCTAAATCTTACAAATACACAGGGAGATAGCCCTCAAGCACCCACAGAAAGAACCACAGCCAGACACCAGTGTATCCCGGCTCACTGGGAAGCACAGTCAGACTTGATACATCTAGACATAGATAACACGGCGTCCTCCATACACCTGATCGCCATGACCCACATAACAGGTACAGCTGGCAGCTCATAACTCAAAGAAAGTAACTCAAGACATCCGGGGACAGATAGCCTGCTGCGGGGACACTCAGGATAATAAAGACGAAGTTCAGACGGGCAGCAGGGGGGCCAGAAGGCTCAGGAGACACTGCTCCACCCACCGATCTTGTACTCGCAGGGCCGGAGCCTGGGGTCCTCCAGGATGTTGAGTCTCCGTTTCTTTCTCCAACAGCGGGCAGGGTAAGTGTAGATCTGTCCCGGGGCCAAACCTAGAGGAGAGAGGCTGTGAGAGTGAGGTCCCTGGACGCAGGCCCCGCCCCGCCCCAGCCTCGCGGCGGGTACCAGGCCCGCGGTGGGTCTTCTCCATCCAGATGTAGCAGTTGTTCTGGGCCACGCCGGTCTGCGAGTCGAGGAAGGGCAGGCGCAGCTGCGCTCGGCACACAGGCGCGCGTTGTAGCTGCGGCAGTGCTCGATGGCCTCCCGGTAGAAGTCCTCGCCAAGGCTGCGGGGGCGGGCGAGCAGCGGGCGGGAGGCTGTCAGCAAGGGCTGGTGCGGGGAGGCCCAGCACCCTCCCCCGGCTACCCCTTCCCGCTGGTCCGCAAAGGCCAAGCCGGCCAGGACCACCTTCACCTCCCCCATCTCCTCCCACTCCTCTGGATCCGGGGGCGGGGCAGGGTGCTGTCAGGGAAGCAGCTACCTAAAACTTGATTAGGTCTCCGGTTAAGAAGTGTTCACAGACAATATAGAAACAGACCAAAACATACCGGGACCCATCCACACATGAACGTAGCCAAACACCCAATACAAACAAATCGCACATGGCCACACGGGATTCACACACAAAGAGAAACATATCCCAATATTCACAAAGGAGTAACAAACAAATTCTCTCTGTCGCACAGACACATATCTCTTGCAGAACACAAATATTCCAAATCAAAAAGAAGCCATAGAACTACCCATGAATGTCATGTATCCAGAGACAGATTATCCACAAAGACCCACAACATGGAAACACACCACAGAACACTCTTTCCAACAGTCACACAATGTCAAAAGATAGGGACCCTAGAAACATTTACATATGCACTTACTTATCCAGCCAAAGACACTCCAGCCCAACACACAATACAAAGACACCACAGAGATTTACAAGGGTACACATATGTACACATTCACACCCCGGGACAGAAACCCAAATTTGAAATACATTCCCAAACACAGGTACACACCTTGGAAACAGAGGGACAGTCAGGTCTGCCCGTGTTCACGCAAAAATTTAGACCTATCCACACACATCCCCATCCAAAGGCACAGAACATAAATGGTGCAGTTTCGCCAGACATGTGCACACACTTAGAGACCCAAATACTCAGATAGGTAGTGCAGAATAAAAGAAACCCTATACATGCCCACACATTCAGCTACAAAACAAAAAGCGATGTATAAGTCGCTCAACACACTCCACACCCAAGACAAAGGTAGCGTGGATTCGACTCGAGTGTACCCAGGCCCCAGCTTCCCTAAACCATTTACCCTCTCTCAAACACTGGCATCCCTGGGAGGGGACATGACCCCTTTCCCCTAAAAATCCTTGGAGACCCCTCCCCACGTCCTCCACCCGTCCAGGAGCAACGCGTCGGACATCATTCTTGCCAGATATCCACAGTCACATACACTCGCACCCCCGCACGCGGTGACAGCCCCCTGACACCCCACCAGCCCCACCCCAGCGGCCACACACATACACACGCGCGCGCGCGGCCGCACAGACCCGCCCGCACCGACTCCCCCGCCTCGCGCCCGCCCGCACCACCTCAGGGGGCTGGGGATGACCGTGGCCATCTTGCTCCCCGGGTCCTGCCCCAGCAGGTCCCTGCCGGGTCGGTCCTCCCAGCGGTCGGGCGGGCGCTGAGGCCGCCCATCCATTCATTCCCGGGGGGCGGGAGCACGAGGATCTCAGCCAATCAGAATGGCAGGGCGGGCCGCCCAGGCCATGCCGGGAGTGGTAGTCCCTAGCGGGTCCTCCGACGGGGGCGGGGGGGAGGGATGGAGGATCACGCAGTCGTTCACACACGCTCACTCACACGCACTCCCAGCCCCACGTGCACAGACGCATGCACGCACACACGCGCACATGGCAGCTTACACACTACACTCGCAGACTTCCATTCACCCCACCTTCATGCACACCGGGCCACAGGCGCGGGTACCTCACAGGTGCCCGCTCAGCGGTGTCACCAGCACGCCAGACGCCACTGGCACTCCAAACTCTAGAGAACTCATCGTGACTGAGAGATGACTCTCGCGGCCACCTCAGTCCACTCCTACGAAGGACTACAGAACTGCCGTCATTCTTCCTGGGTTCAAACCCTCGTTGATAGGACTTCGGGAGCATTACTTAAGCTTTCTGGGCCTGTCTCAACCGACTAAAGATTACAATAGTAACAGTGTAAGTGGCCGTTTTAAGGACAGCATCTTGCTGTTCAGCCCAAGCTGGTCAATTCTCCTGCCTCTGCTGGTGTGACGCCACACTAGCAAGAATTAGTACCTGGCAGGTCCTAAAAAATTAATTTATTCCACAGAAAATATATCTGCAAAGAGGATCTGATATGTACCGAGGCGTAAAGTGGTAACACTGTTATTAGGAAAAATAAGTAGCCTGCCTTAGTAGGTGTTCAACAAATAATTGTTGAGTGAATACTTAACACCCACTGTGTGCTTAACACAGCTCTCTCCAGGCTAAACCTTTACTGTCTGAATTTTCCAGAAGAGGACTTTGAGATACGAGGAGGAAACCTTACCTGTTCTCAGCCCCTGACTGCTGTCTGGATGTAGGAGTGTGCCTGCACTCCATCCCTATGGGAACCTCTTCTCCTTTTCTCTCCCACCGTCACCCACAGACTCTACCCTAAGAGATCCCCAGAGAATGAGCTGACCTACTGAATCACACACCACACACCACACCACACACACACACACACACACTCACACACACACTCAGCCCCACCCTCTGGGGAATAATTTAGCATTCTGATTAGAGTGGCTGCATAAATTAGCATATTAAGTATTAAGACAAAAACACTCTTGTCCAGCAGGGGGCGGTCCACCCATCTTCATGAGTCTCAAGATTTCCCGCACTTCACACACAATACACCTCTAGACTTAGCTCCCTTCCACAAATGGCCCCATCCACCCACCCATCTCAGGTGTCCTAGGCCTTGACTTCTCTGTCCCCTGACACTGGTAGGGTGTCTGATTTATGTCCTGACCAGGAATAAATAAGGGGTCCTGGTACCCTTCAGTTGGTATCATCTCCAGACCATGCCACGATATGCCCAGTCTCCAGAGGGTCCTTGTCACAATTCTCTGCCACCCTCCAGATCCTCAGCATACCAAACTGCTCCACAGTTCTACCTCGGTGCTGCCCTTACACTCAGGTCCTGTCACCTCTGAAGCCCAGGCTACCACAAGGAAAGGGCCTGGCTCCCTTTCCTTGCCGTCACTGTCACAGACCCTTCCGCACACACTCTCCTCAGACCTTGACCTTCCCAGTCCTCTGAGTTGCCCAAGCAACGCTCCTGTTCCCGAGCCCAGTGCTCTGTGTGATAATACTAATTAGTCACTATTTACATCAATACTTTGAATCAGGCTCTGTACAAAGTGCTCGACAAAGATGGGCTTTTTAGTGAGTTCCTGTGGCTCAGGTGTGTCACCCTAGCATTAGATAGAGAGTTTTTAAGACTCTGTCTTGAAAACCAAACAAACAAACAAAAACCCACAAGAGGCAGAGTGCTGGGTAATCCCAGCACCTCACAGGTGTCAGTGAGAGGTCGGGAACCCCAGGCCAGCCTCATTGATTTAGCGACTTAGAGGCCAGCTTCAGCTACCTAAGATCACGTCCATAACTACTAACTCAACAGCCTTTCCGAGCCTCGCTGCTGCCCCCACGAGGTGATGCAAACAGCTACGCCACCCAACCCACACACAGTAACACTGAGGCCCAGAGCGGGCTTCAAGCCAAGTGTGAATTCAGGCACAGAGAACTAAATTAAAGCCAGTGCCAATGGACTCCTCTTCCCAAGGGGATTTGGCTCTAGCTAGCCCTGGCTGGCCTGGAGCTCATGTGTAGACCAGATCGGCAGAAATTCTCCTGCGTCTGAGATTAAAGGCGTGGAGCCACCACGACCTGTGGCTCTGGCACTCCTGAGGAGCAAGTGTGTCCCCACTTCCAGCCCAATAGACAGACCCTTTGGAGGGGAACCTGAAGAGATTGGCTGCCCCCTCTACACCTGCAGAGGGCACAACACACACACTTCCTCCAACGAGTCTGCAGACCCACCAACGCAGATTGGAACTCTTCACTGGTTTCAGGGTGTCCCTCCAAAACACAGACCTCTGTGTGCGTGTGGCTTTGGATGAGAGGCAAGGATAGCATACGACCATGACTCTCCCCCTCACCCTGACCCAGGCACCAGACAGTCCCCCTTGCTCCACTGTAAATCCCTGCCCCCTAACTCTCATCCCTCCCGCCCCCCTCAGCAGAAACCAGAAGCAACTGGGGAGGGGCTCTGGTCCAAATAACCCTTCTGTGGGTGGATGGGGGTGGGGGACGCACACCCCCTGTCATCCCAAAGCTCCAGGCTCAAGGTCAAGTCCGTGAGTGCAGAGGGTGGGGAAAGGGGGAGGTAGCCCCGGCCCCTTTGTGCGGCGCCGCGGGCGCTCGCCCTCCGCCTCCTCTGCTGGGCCGGGAGCGGGGGAGGGAGTGACGCTCTCCTGCAGGGAGAGAGGGCGGGAGCGGCCACGCTCCTGTCACTCGGAGCCGGCTGTCACCGCCTGGGAAAGAGGGGGGTGGGGGTAGAGAGCGCTGGGACCCGGGAGTCCGGGATCCAGAGGAAGGACGGAGAGAGGGAGATATAAAGAGGTGAAGCTGGCATCGGGTGGCAAAAAGCTAGGAGGGACGGGGAGGGGCTAGCCTCGGACCCAGGGAGCCAGGTGTCCAGTCACCCGGCCCCAGGCAGCCAGCGCTCAGAGAAGAGTAGCGCACAGACCCAAAGGGAGGGAATTCCCGGAGAGGGAGGGCGCTCCCAGCACCGGCTCCCGAGGCACCGGTCCCCAAGGGGATGGGAGGTGCTCGCATTAGATGGGTATGGGCGGGGAGAAGGAGGAATGCCGCGGTCCAAGCCGACCGAGACATCGGGACTTCTAGGTCTGGAAGACCCGAGAGCAAAGAGAGGAGACAGTAAGGACTCAAATGGGGATGGCCTTAGCTCCCACTCTGCAGCCACGGGGTTCCCGGAGAAAGACCCGACAAGAGGATGCTGCTTTGATGAGGGGGAACGGGGCGAGATGCGTGAGGCTCCTGGTCCGTACTTAAAGGTTGGTACCTCCCACCCACCCAGGGAAGTCGGGCACCCCAAAGACTCCGAGGAGCAGAGATAGAGTAGGCGAGTGAAGCCCCTACCCCCACTCTGGGTGGGGACACGGCCTCCACCACCCCCTAGCCCGCGGCACATTCCTTCACTGACAGCGACAAAGAAGAGGTGCCCCCGCGATCCAGAAGGGCTCCGGTACCTAACCCCAGGGTCGATAGGGGGTGGAGGATGATCAGGGGAGTGGGGGCGCAAGGGGGTCCCCAAGTACCATTTATACCATCCACGCGCTGCGTCCCCCACCCCGGCCCGGGGGAAGTGCGGGGGGGTGGAGAGAGGACCCGCTCCTGAGGGAGGGGCTCCGGACTTGGGAAAGGGACACTCACGACTTGAGCGGGTTCTGAATGGCGGTGGCCATGGCCCGCTCGGCTGGGCCGCCTCCGGCCCGGGGCGCCGCTGCTGCTGCCGCTGCGCGCGGGCCCAGCCCGGCTTGCGCCGCCCGCTCTGCCGCCCAGCGCGCTACGATTTCATTCATTCTTGGGGCTGCGGCGCGAGCGAAGCGGGGCGGACCGGGGGCGTGGCTCAGCCAATCCCCGCGCCTCCCGGCGCACGACGGGACCTGGAGTCTAGGGGCGCGCGTCGGCGCCCGAGGGCGCCCCTGCAGGGACTACACGTCCCAGGGGCCGTTGGGAGTATGGCGTACCCATTGGTTGCTGGGGATACAGGGCGGGGCTGGGCATCCCACTAAGGCATCCTTCCTCCCCACTCTGGGGATGCCTGGGTCGCAGCTGGGGCTTCTTCCACCATCTAGTCCCATACCACTATTACCACCCCAAAGAATGTGGATGACCCACAGAGTGTAAGGAATATTTTTTTTTTCATGTCCCAACTTGTCTGAGTGGCTCTAACTTGTAAAGCTGTCCTAGGACAGAAGGGTCTACTCAACGTCTTTGTCCATCTACATAGCGCCTATGGGCCTGCGCTCTCCTTGGCACTGGGAATACGGCAATGACAAAGTCGCTGCTCTTATCAAGAAGTTCACATTAGCCGGGCGGTGGTGGCGCACGCCTCTAATCCCAGCACTTGGGAGGCAGAGGCAGGCGGATTTCTGAGTTCGAGGCCAGCCGGGTCTACAGAGTGAGTTCCAGGACAGCCCGGGCTACACAGAGAAACCCTGTCTCGAAAAACCAAAAAGAAGAAGAAGAGGAGGAGGAGGAGGAGGAGGAGGAGGAGGAGGAGGAGGAGGAGGAGGAGGAGGAGGAGGAGGAAGAAGAAGAAGAAGAAGAAGAAGAAGAAGAAGAAGAAGAAGAGAAGAAGAAGTAGTTGTTCACATTCTAATGCTGGAGAGATGGCTTAGCAGTTAAGAGCGCCTCCTGTTCTTCCAAAAGACCCAGGTTCAGTTCCAGGCACTCGAATTGGGCTGTCCACACTCACCTGAAACTCTAGCTCTAGGGGTCTGACATCACCTGAAACTTGTCTGGGTTCTCCTTGGTCTGTGAGCACCAGACATGCATAAGGTACACAGACATGCACACATGCGCACAAACACTAACGCAGAGAAAATAAGTCTAAAACCAAATCTTAAAAATAAAAGATACCGTAGGTGAGTGTAAAGTGAGGCAAGTTTGAAATAAGCAAGGACTCGGATGGTGTAAGGTTTCACAGGCCACTGCCAAGAAAGCAGTGTTCCCAGGGAGATTCATCCTCCAAGCCCTTCTTCCTTAGAGCAGGTCACACCCATCACCAACTCCCATTACCCAAGGCTCCCCATGTGTGGGCCTCGGGTTGAGCTCAGGGCTCAGGATTGGCTTACCAATCACCTGTCATACTTTTCTCTTAAAATATTTAATGTATTTATTTTGTGTGCAAGTGTGCATGTGTGTGTGTCCCACTCAGCGCTCCTGCTGTGTGCATGGGGCTTGGGTGGTAGTGACGGGGAAGCACACACGGGAGCGGGCGTCTCCCACCTAACGTGTGAGGCCCAGAGACAGGGTTGCTGGGAAATGCTCTTCTCCACTGAGGCATCTCACTAGGTGGCTTTTACTTTTTCACTTGACAGAGGTTCTCACTAAGTTAACCAGGTTGGTCTTGAGCTAGTAAAACATTTTCTTCTGAGTCTTTATACCTGTTATACTACGTACACATTCAATCACTTAGTTCATTGTCTGCCTCCACTCGTTAGAACACTGGTGCACAGCTTTAACCCCAGCGCTCAGGAAGCAGAAGCAGGTAGATCTCTCTGAGTTCGAGGCCAGCCTGGTTTACAGAGCAAAGTGTCAGGACAGCCGAGGCCACACACACACACACACACAAAAGGAAGAAAGAAAGAGGAAAGAATGCTGTCTCCAAAGGGTTTGTGGTCCCATTCATAGCTCTGTCCTCACTGCCTGAATAAATGGATAAAATCCCAAATTAGTTCTGTGTTCCACTCCCCTGTCCCCTGTGCATTTCTGAGGACAAACCCAGCAGGCAGAAGTAGTAAGGTGGCCAGCTGAGCTGTCACACACCTGGGGCAGCCTAAGTTGGGGGCAGGTTTGGGCTGCTGTATTAGGGACGTCACCCAGTAGACAGTCCCAGGCTGTAGCTTCAGGGCAGAGACAAGGGAAAGGTTAGTAGAGGTCTGGGCATGGTGATCTTAGCTCTCTGGAGGCGGAGGCAGGAGGATCATGAATTCAAGGCCTGCTTTGGTTGCATAGCAAACTGGAGGAAGGGGTCCCTGGTGGGGTACAGAATGTGGGTGTATTTACTTGTCCCCAGTGTACCATGGGATCTCCCTAGGGAGCTCCTAACCACTGTGTGAGGTGATGTGTTCCTGTGTTTCTGGCTGTCCTATGTGTCCTGATCACTGAGCGAGGTCCCTCCTGTATTCTGACCTCTTTCACCCATGCCTCGCCATCCTGTCACTTAAATGCCAGGGACCAGTGCTACCATCATCATCATCATCAATATTTTGTTTTTTTCGAGACAGAGTTTCTCTGTATAGTCCTGGTTGTCCTGAAACTAGATTTGTAGACCAGGCTGGCCTCAAACTCCATCTGTTTCTGCCTCCACCTCCCCCCAACCGAGTGCTCTTAAAGGTATTTTAAACCCTTGGTCATTTCTCTTCAATCGGAACTGAAAAGACTTGCCACTAGAGGGCGGTATGGCCCAGTCTTTGTCCACAGAGCCGGTTCTTGAGTTTTGGGATGGAGAAGCCACATCTCAAATATTGGGGCCTGCGGGGGAGACGCAGACTTGTTCTGAATCCTCCAACACTATTCAGGCCTTGACACCAGTCTGCTCCCCATCTCCCCCCAACCCCAGCATCGCAGGCTCCCGTGTATAGCTAGGCACGATAGTACCTGTGATCCGCTGAGGTCAGTGGATGGAAAGCTTAGGGGTCTTAGCCTGCTTCATTTTTGTGCACAGTGAACCTAGGCCTCAGGAGGTGTGGACTTGAAGAGCAGGAGTTCACGACCAGCCACGAAGATGATGAAAAGGGAGCTGAGAAGTCTCCAGTGAATGGGTGTTCTTTGACATAGGCACGGCCTATTAAGGTCCCCAGTACTCTTACCATGGCATTGGCTTCCCCAAGGTGAAGGAATGGACAAGCCTGTCTTTGCTCCAAGTGCAAACGTTGACAGTATGTACAAAAATAGCAGCTGGCAATCCTCCCCCAAATTAGATTTCACCCTAATCCCTCTAACTTGGATTTTCTCAGTGAGGTAAGGATCCAACGGGAAAAAATGACCTACTGTTCGGCGTCCAGCCTTGTATACGGTTGTGGGAAAACGGATTGATAAGATAAGGGACTCGCAAGCGTCGTGGCCGTGATCATGGCGAAACAATTTCTGCTTAGATATGGACTCATTTCAAGTGGTCGTTTCCAGACCTGCATCTATGCTGAGCCTCTGATTTTGTAAAAAACAAACGCACTCCCAGCTGATGGCTGATGCCACTCTTCCACGCTTAGTCTTCTGAGGATTGTTTATCATCACCACCCAAGATTTAAAAACGTCGGAGTTCTGTCATGCGATAGTGAGAAAGCAGAGCACCTAACTTCCACTAGTTGAGGATGGCGTGGAGAGAGATCATAGAACAGTTGTTGGTAGGACGGTGTGAAAAGTGCAAACAATAGGCAGATAATCCGTTGGATATTTTTGGAGGGAGTAGCTAGTCCCTGCGGGGCGAGAGAGGCCGAGTCAGAGGTGGGTTCACCTTGGGCTCTGACATCAGCCTAAAGCCTTCTTGAGACACAGGGCTCTCTAGTTCTTGGGGTAAAATAAGACAGAGGGCTATTTCAAGATCATTTAACCAAAGTAGCGGCTAGGGTTGAGAGCGAAGCTCGAGACGGAAGGCATGTGGAACCAGGGGTCTTCGGTGGCCTGTGGACATTCGGGAGTATACAAGGTGGGGGATCTGAGCGTTCAGCAGCCTCGTTTTGGAAGGACCCATTTGCTTATTGGGTCGTGTAGGTCTCCACGAGGAGAAGCGGACTTAGCTGGAATGATTCAGTGTTCCACAGGTTCCCCTCTTTCTACCCGAGACGGTCTCAGCGGCCGCCCTCAACTACCAGAGGGAAGGCTTAAAATCAGACAGTTGTATTCTCTTTGGTTACTCACACATGTGCATAAGTAAGACAAGATGTTCAGGGTCCAGCTGATGTTCAAGTAGTCAATGTGGGAGGGAGTTCTTGTTGGCCAAAGCGTCACAGGGGAGAATGAAACACACACCACAACACACACACACAACACACACACACACACACACACCCCACACACACTTTTGCATCTTCAGAAAGGGGTTCGATCTCTAGCGAAGCTTTCTGTGTCACAATCTGCAAGTTGGATAAAGGGGCAGATTTCTTTTTTTCTTTTCCAGAAAAAATAAATAACTAATTAAATAACGCAGCAAATCCATTTTCTGTTCAGAGTTATTTTCTGTGATGAGAGCCCTGAGATCCCTGGAACTCCCTCTTTTCAGGTTCCTACCGGGCGAAGGGCTTTTCCCCTAGGGAAGTGTCATTCCTACAGATGGAGCCTCTGGTCCCGCACAGAATGCACCAGATGTTCGGCCAGAGGTTTCCTCCCTCCCTCCATCAACTGGAAGAGAAAACATGTTTCCACTGCGACCTTTTTCAAGTGTGTTGCTTATGAAGGGGAGTGTTGTCAGGCTGGCAGACAGCAAACTCATGTTGTCTTTGAGCGGGCTCTAGCAGATGCTGCCAATTCACAAAGTTCTCTCTCTTGCCGTGTATATGTGAACTGCACATGCAGAGGGGTGAAGGTCTTTTGCTGTTGGGCGTAGTCTCCAACTGATGCATGTGCCATGTGGTTACACCTCCCTCTTCCAAACTTCCACGATCTTCTATTCCCTGACCACACAGACCACTCCGCTGTTAAAGTTTTCTCTATTTTTGTGCAAAACTACTGATCACAATATGATACAGTTAAATGTGATGAATCTTCTTCTCCAAACGCTGAAGCCATAGACCGGGGCTGTTATCTCAGCTTTCTTATCCTGAGTTGTTCAAAGCCAAAGGCCAGGAGTGTCAGGAATCTGTGTTTTGTTTACTAGTGTGTCTCAAGGGTTCAGCCATTGCTTCATACATTAGACGGAGCAGAGTAATTATTGAAGTAATAACTAGTTTTTAATAAATCTGCTGTATGGTGTAAGATAGACGACAGGCCTGTAGGAACCATGGGAATCTGTGCTGGCTTTTGGGGGGAACCCAGAAGGTCAATGCAATCCCAGGAAACGTCGCATTCCCCTCCTGCCTGGATTTCTGGCTGCTCTAAGCCTCTTGCTGAAGGCAACCTCCGAGTCAGCTCACCTACAGAGGCCTCCCATGAGAAGGCCTAGCACCACCCCTTTGCTGAGGTCTGAATCGTTCTGAGTAGTAAAGGCCCCCTCCACCACTGTCTACTTGGCCCCAGTTTTCTGTACATGTGTCAGGTTGTCTGTCCTTCCATGTTCTCACTGCGTTCGACGATCTCCACACAAGGACATAGTCAACATATCAATTGGAAACCAGACTAAATGACCTAAAAACACCTGCCTCTCGCCCCCAAACTGTATTTGCCCATTACATGTGCAGGCTCTAACAGCTTCCTTCCATATGACTAGGATCTAATGTTATCTTGCCCTGCTCTGCAAAATGGACACCCATTTACACATAAGTGAGCTAGTCTTTGGAATGGACAAAGATGGTCTTGGGTTGTGACTGGTGCAAATGGAGGGGACTGAGGTGGGATCCTGTGTTAGGGCAGCCTGGAAGTGGGAAGTTCACACGTGAGAGAAGCCATTTTGTCCAACCTCTGGTGTATGTCTAATTTGTTGGGTTCTAGCTGTGACTTCTGTGGATGGTCTGGAGGCCACGGGCAGGTAAGAGAGACAACTGGGGGTTGGACTGCTTGATTTGCAGAGGGAAGTCAGAACTGAACAAGACAAACAGATCGAGAGGAGAGTGGCGACCTGGGCCTAGGCGGGCAGTCACCAGGACTGGAGGACTAAAGTAACCAAGGAGAGGGCAGAAAGGGACATCAGACTGTTAGCTGAGCAGCTGGAGGAAAGGGGAAGAAATCCCGGGGCGCGGATTGGTGGTACGAGCGCCCACTGTGAGGCTATTTCAGAGTAGATAGTGTCTGCATCCTGAACAAGCCATGGCTGAAGAGCAAAGCAGAATTGTCT
This sequence comes from Mastomys natalensis, assembly GCA_021653895.1. Lineage (NCBI taxonomy): Eukaryota > Metazoa > Chordata > Mammalia > Rodentia > Muridae > Mastomys > Mastomys natalensis. The sequence continues at coordinate 69,494 of JAJTUV010001598.1, read as the reverse complement.
CCTTTCGCAACTGCAGCGGATAACAGCTGAGACCCTGTGGATCCAGCATGTGAGAGGGAGGAGGGATGCTGAGGCAGGGGATTGATTTCAAGCTAGATGCCAGCCTGGGATAGGTTATGAGACCAGGTCTCAAGGCAAACAGGAGATAGGCCTGGTGGCACACATCTGCAACCCTAGCACAAAGGCTGCAGGGGCAGTGGTGGGGCAAGCTTTAATCCCAGCACTGGGGAGGCAGAGGCAGGTGGACCACTGTGAGTTTGAGGCCAGCCTGGTGTACAGAGTGAGTTCCAGGAGAGCCAGAGCTACACAGAGAAACCCTGTGGCATGCTGACCAAACTGACTGCCATCTTAGCCCAGGTTGGGCACTTTAAGTCAGTCCATCCCAACATCTACTCCATCTATGAGCTGCTAGGGCACATGGAGGGGCCGGTCCTGCAGAACCAGATTGCCATCAAAGATGAAAACCTGGAGCATGGTTGTGAGTGAAGATGGCTGTGGGGCCCAGTACCTGGTGCTTTGGGACTTAAGAGCAGCTCCGAGGAGCCTGAGATAACCCATGGCACAGAGGCCCCGAGGGAGACAGTGGAGGAACCTGTCTGGCATTGAAAGCAGGAAAGTGGGTGGTGCAGATCCCCCGCCAGGAAGTCCTGACTAACAGCAAGATCACCCTGAATGTAGGCCGCAGCAGGGTATCCAATGACAGTCTCGGGGATAGTCCAGTGTCCATGGTGCTGCAGAAACCTTGAACCAGACCAATGGCTTATTGCAATGAATATTTGCATCTAAGCTGTCTGGGGAGGACAACCAAGTGTGTGTGTGTGTGTGTGTGTGTGTTATACTGTGGGACACACAATGCCACTTTAACAAGCAAATATTTGAAGGAGAGGTGGGGGATATGGAGAAACTTCGAGATGCAAGGTGGAAGCCGGGCGGTGGTGGCGCACGCCTTTAGTCCCAGCACTTGGGAGGCAGAGGCAGGTGGATTTCTGAGTTCGAGGCCAGCCTGGTCTACAGAGTGAGTTCCAGGACAGCCCGGGCTACACAGAGAAACCCTGTCTCGAAAAACCAAAAAAAAAAAAAAAAAAAAAAAAAGAAAAAAGAAAAAGAATGCAAGGTGGAGAGAGGCAGAACTAGAGAAGCCACTGTGGGGCTGGGCTGGGAGAAGGTTACAATGAATAAGGGATATATCAACACCCAGCGGGGTCAGCAGGGTGGTGTGCAGCAGCCTGCAGCTAGCACAGGCTCTGCCCAGGACCACACTGCCCAGCCACAAGATATCCCTGGCTCAGAGAAGTGACAGGCTGGTCTGTGCTGCCCCAGAGGCCATATTGGTATGTAGGCGGCCGAAGAGACGGCGCCGGTTTCCAACATGGCTGGCGCAGCATCCTGTATAAGCCTACTGCGCATGCATCAGCCTGAAGCCCCTCCCGAGAGGGCTTATGCAAATGAGGCATGAGCCCTAACCAATCACAGGGCTTATGCTAATGAGGCATGAGCCCCAACCAATCACAGGGCTTATGCTAATGAGGTATCGGCCCTAACCAATCCTGAGAGAACAGGCCGCCTGGCCCACCCCCTTGGAAGGGTATATAAGCAGTGCATTTCTGCTGCTTGCGGCCCCTTCGATGGATGAAGATTGCCTGGAATAAAAGAGCTGTTAAAGAAGAATCCAGGCGTGTTGTGTCTTACTTGCCGGCTGAGGAGAAGACACGACATTGGTATCCATTCGTGGTCCCTACAGCCACCCCAGTCTGTGTTGATGCCAAGGTCCCTGTTGATGTGTGTGTCCTGTCCTGCCACATGAATCACAGATACCGTCATGGCCCTTGGCAGCAGCACAGGCCACCAACATGGTCTGTCCATAGCCCGTGTTGACACTGAAGGCCACAGGGATGCCCTGTGGTCCATGCTGCTACCTGAAGCCATATTGATGTCTATGGGTCACATTGCTGCCACAGACCACGTTGGTGGCAAGATGGGAATCTTGCATTGCCTCAGGGATGCCACAAGGGGAAGGGAGAACCTCTTCTAGCTCATGTACCTCCTGCAGGATGCCCTGTCTCACCTCAGACCCAAAGCAATAGAAAACAGAACCAGTTGGCCTTTACATGAAACTTTGGAAACTGAGTCAAAATAAATAAAATAAATCTTATTTTCTTTTTTCTTCTTCCTTCCTTCCTTCCTTTCCTTTTCTCTCTCTCTCCTCTCTCTCTCTCTCTCTCTCTCTCTCTCTCTCTCTCTCTCTCTCTCCTCTCTCTCTCTCTCTCTTTCTAGTACCAAAGGTCTAACTCAAGACTAGGACATCTATAATTTGTTTTTCTGTCTCTTGCTATATCTCAGGCTGGCTTTGAACTTGAGTTCTTGTCTCAGCCTCCAGAGTTCTGGGATTGGCCCACATCTGCTTTGGAATATAGTTTTAAAACTAGCTGGTGCAGATAGGTGACGTGCTGCATGTCGGCCCTCTCAGCATCTCAGGAGGTGGATGCAGGAGAATCAGGAGTTCTGGGTCATCCTCTGCTAAATAGGAAATTTTAAGTAAGCCTGGGCAACACGAGACCAAGACAAGTAAAAAGATAGCCTGATGGATGGGAAGGGAGGGAAGGAGGGTGGGTGAGTGGGAGAGAACGGCTCAAATAGGAGGCACTGGGAGACCTCGCGGCTGTATAGGCTGCTGTTGGTAAACATGACCACTAGAGGGCAGTGGTAGCAAGCAACTTGTAACGGACAGGCGCTGTTGGAGCCAGAGACGCAATGAGCCTCAATTAAACTCACACGTCCTTTGGAGGCACCCTAAATTCTGTGGAAGAAATCAATCAGGCTAATTCTAACAACAGGTGTCCCATGGCAGTGCCGACAAGAGGATCTGGGACTCAGAAACCTGTGGGAAAGAAGCCAGCCGGGGTAAGGGAACGGTGACCAGAACAGAGAGAGAAAAAAACATTACTTCAAAAATATTTTTTAAATATTTATTTGGGGGCTAGAGAGAGAGAGAGGGTTCAGACATTAAGAATCCTGGCTGCTCTTCCAGAAGACCCGGGTTGCGTTCCCAGCACCCACATGAGGCTCACAAACATACATAACTCCAGTTCCAGGAACCTGTGTCCTCTTCTGAGCTTCTTGGTCACCAGGCACACGTGGTGCCCACATACATGCGGGCAAAATGTTAGGGCACATAAATAAAAATTTTTAAAAAGGCAGCTCCACCGGGGCAGTGGTGGCGAAGCCTTTAGTCCCAGCACTCGGAGGCAGAGGGAGGCAGATCTCTGAGTTCAAGGCTAGCCTGGTCTACAGAGTGAGTTCCAGGACAGCCAGGGCTACACAGAGAAACCCTGTTTCAACAAACAAAAGACAGATTCCCCAGACTGAGAACAAAACAAAGAAAGAAAGACTGGCTAGTGGGAAAATTACCAAACCTTGATTTTTGAAAAAATATTTATTTGGGAGAGGGCACAGGTGGAGATCAGAGGACACCAGCATGTGGGTCCTGAGGATGGAACTGTTTGTCACATTCAATGGCAGGTGTCACTGAGCCAACTCAACAGCTGGGGAAATGGATTTTTATCCAAGTGGGGGTGAACTGATTTTGGAGGAAAGGGGAACAGGGAACAGGGTGGATGGAGACTGCGACAGAGGGTCCCCAGGGAGGCATGTGCCACTGTGAGAGAGGGCGGTGAGCTGGGTCACTAGTCACCCTTGGGGACAGCACACCACCAGCACGTGATGCAGATCACCTCCTGTGTGGGGCAGTCAGCCGCTTCCCACCATGACAGGGCTCACCCTGTGTGCACACCTTGTCTCTTCCAGACACCTCACGGAAGCAGGTGTCGATCTATTCGTCTTTATTCCTAGATGCAGACATGGAAGCTCTCATCGAGGCTACGGGACTTCTCAAGACACAGTGCCTGAGGGTTCTGCCTGCATGTGTGGTACCCGGTGCTCACAGAGGCCAGAGAATGCTGGAGTTACAAAAGGTTGTGAGCTGCTACGTAGGTGCTGGTAATTGAACCTGGGTCCTCTGAAGAGCAGCCAATGCCCTTAGCTTCTGAGACATCTCTCCAACATCTCTCCTCCTTTGGGGGCTGGGGTGGGGCGACATTTTCAAAACAGGGTTTCTCTGTGTAACTGGGTGTCCTAGAACTCTGTAGACCAGTCTGGCCTCGAAATCAGAGATCTGCCTGAGTGCTGGGTTTAAAGGTGTTAAAGGTGTGTGCCACCACCGCCCAGCCTCTTTTGAGAAACTGTCTCACTACATAGCCATAGTTAGCCTCGAACTCCCTACATAGACCAGGATGGCATTGAATTCCTGCTCGAGGTGCACATGTGAAGGGGTCTGAGGACCAACCTTTGGGAGCTGATTCTTTTCTTGTGTGGGTCCCAGAGACTGAATTCAAGTGTTTGGGCTTAGCAGCCAGTGCCTGGAGCAACTGTCTCATTTTTGTTTTTATTTTGCTTATTTGAGAATGGACCAGGCTATGTAACCCATTCTGGAACTCAGTCTTCATGCCTCTGCCACAAATGCCAGGGCTGCAGAACTACCCTCTGTTTAGGTTTTTGTGCATAGTGTTTCGCTGTGTAGCCCTGCCTGTCCTGGAGCTCGCTATGTAGACCAGGCTGGCCTTGAACTCAAAGATCCTCCTGCCTCTGCCTCCCAAGTGCTGGGAACAAAGAGGTGTGCTTTAGGCGTTTAACCACAGAGGCTCGCAGCTTCCTGGAGCCTTTGCTGTGACCACACTTTTATAACTGCACTGCCTTTACAAGGGATCATCTCCCAGAACTGTTAGCAGTCGCCAACATCAAAATTAGACAGGGGCTGGAGAGATGGTTCAGTGGTTAAGAGCACTGACTGCTCTTCCAGAGTTCCTGAGTTCAATTCCCAGTAACCACATCGTGGCTCACAACCATCTGTAATGGGATCTGATGCCCTCTTCTGGTGTGTCTGAAGACAGCGACAGTGTACTCACATATATAAAATAAATCTTGCCGGGCAGTGGTGGCACACACCTTTAATCCCAGCACTTGGGAGGCAGAGGCAGGTGGATTTCTGCGTTCGAGGACAGCCTGGTCTACAGAGTGAGTTCCAGGACAGCCAGGGCTACACAGAGAAACCCTGTCTCAAAAAAACCAAAAAAAATTTAAAAAATAAAAATAAATAAAATAAATCTTAAAAAAAAAAAAAAAAAAGAAAAAAGAAAAAAAAGAAGAATAATTAGCCAATCTCTTTCCAAAACTAAAAATGACCCAGTGATGGGGGTACTGTAGTGAAGGCCCAGGGCCCACCATGTCCCAGTTGTTTTTCGCAAACAGCACTGGTGATTTGGGCCTCTGATCGTTCATCTGTGATGCTCTTGTATTCTACAGACAACTGCAGATCTGACACAGGGAATATCCTGCTCTTGAACTGGGATTTGTCACCTCCACAACCATGAGGAACCAAAAACAGGTTCTGTGAAAGGGAAGTAGAGAGTTCTGTGGCTCATGCAGTGTCCTGGGGACAAGAGGCCAGGTGATGGGGACCATTGGACACCCACCCATCCCCCACTCCGCCCTTTGCTCTGAGGGAGGAGGAGGCTAAGGAGCCATCTGTGTGGAGACAGCTAGGCCCCGAGCAGGGCTGGCCAGCCAGGATGAGCCAGATGTTAGCGACCTTTCCTTACTGGTCTGTGGCTCGGATCCCTAGGATGGAGCCCTGGTCCCAGGGAGGCCGTGGGCAGCACGCGGGGTGCACCGGCTCACGAAGCCGGGTGACACCCGAACTTTGTGGTCAGAGCCTCAGTCACACGGAGGCTGCTGTTAAGCAGCCACTCTCCACTTCCGAGACGTAGGCATCAGTAATTTTTGATCGGTCGATTTCCCTGCCTGGCTCTGGGGACACTGTCCATCCTGATCAATAGTTGGTATTATCCTCAACAGAACCCTAATATCGACCTCTCTGCTTCCAAGTCCACTCTGCAGATAGGGTTGAAGCAACCTGGGTAAGTTCTGGCCCTAATGCTGCTTCTTCCAGGAAGCCCTCCTGGATATTTTTGCCCTACTGAGGATAGACCCAGCATCATGATTATGCTAAGAAGGTGCTCTACGGCTGAGCCACACCCCCAGTCTCTCACTGGTGGTTTCTGGCTCTATTGTCCCATTGTTCTGCTTCTCCAACCCTAGAGAAGAGGCAATGAGCTCCTCCTGTCCCTGGTACATAGGGCCATTGTGCACTTCTGGACTCCTTGTCCCTGACTGAAATGGGCTCTTCTCTCCCACTTTAATGCCATATACTTCTGTTCTGTGGCCTCAGTTCCCACAGTTACACCAAGCACAACTCGCCATAGAGTGGACTAGTGGCCTCATCGCTGTGTGATGCCCTATGGGAAGATGACAGGGGGTCACAGTGGGCCGTGCACATCCCCCCGTGACCCGGGGATCTGACCCTGGCGTTCCCCAGGAGCTGGGACTGGGTCCACACGGGGGAGGTGGGGACAGGATGCGAGTCTCCAGGACGCCTCAGGGTCAGTAGGGTATGTTCTAGGCTCTGTGGCCAGGAGGAATATTTCTCCGTCTGTCAGGGCCAGCTGTGGCTTGGGGGACCAAGGACAGGGACTGCAGAAAGCCAGAGTAATGGGGAGAGGAAAATCCAGACACCAGAGGCAGTTATGGAACCATTAAATACAACTTAGAAACAATCTGGGCTTTGGGTGCGGAGCACAGAGGCGGGCGCAGTCAGGGTGGGGCAGTGTGGGCCCGGTCCTGGCGGGGGCTCAGGCTGGGGTCATCTGAGGGGCTGGGCTGTGGGAAGCCCGGCTGCTTGTGCAGGCCCCGAAGCTTGGCCAGAAGCTCCTGGACGAAGTCCTAGGGACAGAGTGGGATTCTGAGAACAGAGCAGGACAGAGGCCTCCCACCCCTAGGCCTGTGTCTCTTTAGGCAACAGCTTATTCAAAATAGGATCCAGGGCCAAATGGGGAGGGGGCGGAGCCTAAAATAGGCAAGAGAAAGGGGGAGGGGCAGGTAGAAAGATTGGAGAAAGCTGAAATTACTCCCTGGGTCAGTAGTTCTACCGGAGGCAGGAGGATTGCTATGAATTTACACACTGAGAACCTATTCGAGGAAAGGGGGGAGGGGTACGGAAAGATGGCTCCGTGGTTAAGAGCGGCGGCTGCTCTTCCAGAGGATCCGAGTTCAGTTCCCAGCACCCACGTGGCAGCTCACAACTGTCTGCGACTCCGGCTCCAGTGGATCCGAGCCCTCTTCTGGCCTCCGTGGGCACCAGGCATGCGTGCGGTGCGCAGGCGTATGTGCAGACAAAACACATATCCACTTAAAATGAAGTAAAATAAAAATAGAGATGGAGAGAGACAAAGACCCTGATCTGAGAGAGAATCAGAGACAGACACGGACTCAGAGGGAGGAGAGAGACGTTTCTCAGGCTGAGAAACAGTCCCTAGAGACCAGGTCTGAGCCAGCTCCAGGCAGACTGACAGGCAGTGACGTTTGTCTCTCAGGCATCTAGGAGCTGAGGGGAGAACCATGAATATTTTCCCTTTTAAAGCTGGGGAGGAAGTGGGAGTGGCTGCCCAGCTCCAGAACCTACAGGATGGGGGGCCTACAAGAGATATACAGGGAATCCCAGGATGGTATAGACGGTCACGGTCACGGGGGAGAGACGTGGAGAGAGAGGGTGAGCCCCCCAGACAACCAGCAAGAGACAGGCACCATATGGGCAGAAACAGGAGCCCGGTGGGGGATGGGCTCCAAGGCAGCAGCCTGTGGATCCCGGTGACAGATGGGAAGGAGGGAGGGGACGAGAGGAAGGAGGAGAGGAGGAGGAGGAGGAGGAAGAAGAAGAGGAGGAGGAGACCGGATGACAAAGAGCAGGACAGAGATAGGATCCCTAGGCCTGTCCCCATCCATTCTGGCCATGGCCAACCTCCCCCTCCCCCTCTCCCTCCCCCTCCCCCTCCCTCTCCCACTAAAAGGCGAGGATCTACTCCTGGAAAGACAGAAACTCACCTCTGTGGGATTTGCACAAGCCTCCAAGAGTCCCTGGGAGGTAGGGGAGAGCAAATCAAAAAACAAACAAACAACAAAAGCAAGACAAAAACCCAGTAAATAAATGACACTTATTCCCTCAGAGGCCCTCCCTTTCCCAAGGGAACAAAAGATAGTCCATTCCACAGTGGACTGCCCAAGTGGCTCCAAGCAGGAGCGCAGAGTGACCAGTTCCAGAAGGCTAGAAAGCCAAGCCTCTGCAGTAAGGTCAGCGGGGAAGGACAGGGTAGCTGAGCAGCCTGAGTTTGGCTCCTAGCTTTGAGCTAACTGTGTGACCCCGAGCAAATACTTCAGCCTCTCTAAGTCTTATTTTCCTTTCGGTGGTAAATGTGTCCACTTTATAGCGTTTTGTGGAGGATTTAGTGTCTGGCTTAGGAAGTGTTTAATAAACATGTCAACTTGGGCTGTCCTGTTTAGGGCCCTGTGAGTTGTTGGATGGGGGAGGGGAGGGGCGACTCTCTCATTTCTCTCTACCTACCCGGATTTTCCGGCATCTTTCCTCTTCACTGTCCAATTCCAGCAGCTCATCGATGTTGACCTCATCTGGCATGTCTGACTCCTACGGCCAGGGAGAGTGGGCAGTCAGAGTCCATGTCTCCCCTGCGCCCACTCCAGCCTTTTGTCCAGGGCTCCTGAGACACTTCACCAACCCCAGGCCCAGCTGGCCTGGCCTGCATCGCTAATGTGGAAGGCAGGGACAGCACCACTGAGTCAGACATCTGGGCCTGGAGGGGTGAGGTGGGGGTAGGGGGAGTGACAGATGGGTGGAAGGAGGCCCAGGCCCTGGTACCAGCCCGATGCCTGCACCCTTGGCTCAGTCCCGGGGGCCTTGGGGCTGGCACGGGGCTCTCTCCTTGGCTGCAGTCCCTACGCAGCAAAGCAGGCCCAGTCGAGTCTCGGAATGTCAGATTCTGGGATTCGGGGAGGGATTGGCTTCTGCCCTTTCAAGGGAAAGTCTTAGCAGTGGTGTGGGGGAGGGGAACCAGCTGGGGCGGGCCCCTTCCCCTGGGGACCGAGAAGGGCTTCTGGGCTTAGGGCCACATCGCAGGCGGCTGGGTCAGAGAAGTGACCACCTAGGCTCACCATGGCTGGCTAACAGGAACCGCCCCCGAGGGGAGGCTAAGGCCTCATGGTGGTGGTACAAAAGATAGCTGGTCATGTTATGGACAAGACCCAGCTGTCCCAGGCTAGAGGACAGCTCTGCTTTCCCAATCTAAAGTCCTGCTGCCCAACTGGGGAGTGAGGGTACAGTCCTGTGTGGGAGATAGGACCTCCGGCATCTAAGTGTGCTGGGCCAGAGACTGAGGGGCCTACTTGACCTGAGTGAGTGTATTCAGCGTGGTTGTTTCTCCAGTGTGACTATCTCGTGTCAGACATGGCAAGCTGTAGGGACTATCTTTATCTTTTTTTTTTTTTAAAGATAGGGTCTATCCATATAGCCCTGGATGACCTGGAACTCACTCTGTAGACCTGGCTGGCCTCAAACTCACAGAGATCTGTCTGCCTCTGCCTCCCCAGTACAGTGCGCCATCATGCCAGGTTTGTTTTGGATTTTTCAGACAGGGTCTCCTTATCCAAGGTCGTCCTTGAATCCCTAATCCTCCAGCCTTCGTCTCCCAATCGCTGAGATCGTAAGAGTTAGCAGCCGTGCCTAGCTTGGTTTCTGACTCTGTATTCCTGGGACACTTTGACCAATTCCATGTGTAGTTTCCACAGATGTGTGCAGAGCTGTGACATCTGCCCTTTGGTTTGTAGGCAGCCATTTTTTTTTTCAGCAGATAATGGCCCTATGTAACTTGAGTCACGCTGTGTCCCCGATAGCTATTGGAGCTTGGAGCACTTCAGCTGAAACTGATGTGTATCTCTGTGTAGCTGTAGCTCTTCACTTGGCGCCGAAGGTGACTGCGTTGTGCGTGCGTGTTTCTGTGCCCATGGCAGGCCATGCTGTCCCTTAAGTTAATCCACTTGTGTTCCTGTGAGTTTGTGTGTGGCTCACTTTGGTGCTGTGTCTATGAGTGGCTGTGACTTCCGTCATCTGTGTATACTGTTGCTTCCTCTGCTGAGAGTCGCTGCTGTCCTATCTCCCCTTGTCACCCATGTCTATGTTTGGCTTAAGGACATCCCCTGTCCCTATCCGTTCTCTCAATATGTTGGCTCTGCCCCCCCCCCCCCCTTCTCATCCCCAGACCTTCCCAGCTGTCTAGGTTGATTGGCTGAACACATGTCTGGGGCTCCTGGGTGTATGTCCGACTGTCCACAAGCCGGATGCCTCTCAGCAGAGACCAGAGTCCTCCTAGCAAAGGCTGCTGCCGGTGCACCGCAAGCATATACTAGGGTCACCGAGGCCGCAGGGTCGTAGAGTCTCAGGCTACCTCCGTCCCTCAGCCCCGGCCCCCTCTGAGTCTCACCCTGCCGCGGTACAGCTCCTCCAAGCGTCCGTCGATCCACTTCTCCACGTCCAGCCGCCGCTGCAGCTCCCGCCGGTCGTACTTGACGGTGACTCGCGCGTGCCGCTTCTGCAGCCCGCTGGGGCTGCCCCCCGGGCCGCGGGCCCGCGACGGGGACTGCAGCTTGCTCAGCACGCGTTTGCCCAGCCGCTGCGCAGCCATCGCGCCGTCGCCCGCTGTCCCCACTTTGCGCCCTGCCTCGCGCTCCGGGCTCTTACTGGCCGGGGCGGGGCCACTGGGGGCGGGGCTCGTGCTCTGGGACCCGCCCCTCCCCGGCCGCCGGGCCTCAGTTTCCCTTCCTGCAGAGGCGAGTAGGCTAATGTGCAGGCTTCGAGCCCCGGGTCCTGCCGGGGTGCAGATGGGGTGGGGGCGGGGTGCCCATCTCTGAGTGCTCCAGGGCGCGCATCTCCGGGCGGGGTCCCGGGACACGTTCTGGGGTTGGTCCTGTGCGCCCTCTGGCGGCAGAGAAGGGTGTTGCAGGGGCGCCGGACTTAGCTGTCCTGGGGGGGGGGGGCGGAGGTGGGGGGTGCCCCTGAAGTTTCTCTTTTTAAGAGGGGCCTGTTAGCTACGTCTAGCCTTGAACTCCTAAACCTCCAACCCCCACCTCCTAAGTGATGTGATTCCAGACCTGAGCCACCACACTCAACTTTTCCTCTCTCACCGCTCCCCGCCCCCAGAAGGTGATCGGAAACGGACCCCAGGACCTCAGGAATGCTAAGCATTACCCCACTCACTCATTCACGCATTTATCCAGTCATCTATCCATCCATTTATTCACTTGTTCCAGGACACAGTGTTTACTGAGTGGTGTCCACAGCATGTAACTCCGGCGCTTAGGAGGTGGCTGCAGAAGATTGAGGAATCCAAGGTGAGCATGGGCTACAGAGTGAGTTTCAGAGTTCAGGACGAGCTGAGCTGCGGACTCTGCCTGGATAGACAGACAGACAGACAGATAGCCAGCCAGCGTGGGTGAGTGAGATGGCTCCCTTGGTAAAGGGGCTTGGTGCTAAGCCTAAGGGCCTAGCACAATAAATCTCAGCTACTGAAGAGGGGTGGTAAAGACAGTACAAGAGAGACCGAGGCAGGGGAGTAGATGAAAATCCGAGGTAAACTTGGGCTACATGCTGAGATTTACTTCAAAAATGGGAGGTGAGGGGGACCTGGAGAGATGTCTCAGCAGTCAAGGGCATCGGCTGCTCTTGTAGAGGAACTGGATTCAGCTCCCAGCATCGTGCGCGCGCGCGCGCGCGCACACGCGCACACGCACAGTGGCTCACAACCACCTGTAACTCCTGTTCCAGGGAATCTGATGCCCTCTTCTGGCCGCCAAGGGCTCCTGAAAAACACACTCAGCACTTGGGCGTGCACAAGTGCGTGCTATGCCAGGCACTGTACTAGAAACAAGTGACAGGCAGCCCAGAACAAAGTTTCCCCAGCGCTCACACTGTAGCAGTGGCAGTGAGTGCAGTAAGTACAGTGTCTACAGTTTATTACACGACAAGGAAAAGTGGCTGGCAATGCTACCAAGGGTGTCAGGGAAGATCCGGGCTTTGCAAGTCGTCTTACGCTGGCCAGAAGTAGCAAGAACCACACTTCCTTTACTGTTAAGCACCTGAGTGAGCTCAAGCCTCACTGTGGTGAGCAGGCAATCTGCCCTGAATTCAGCGCCACACAACAGCACTTCCTCAAGGTGTATGCATGTGTATATATGTATATGCATGATTTACCCACTGGCTTTTTTGTCTGCTTCTCAACCAGCACTGTAGTAAATGCCCGCTCCAGGGGATCTAATGCCCTCTTCTGACCTCTACAGGGCACCAGGCACCACATGGTATGCATATATACATTCAGGCAAACGCTTATACACATAAAAAAAAGAGCTGGGTATGGAAGTACCTGCCTGTAGTAATTGTTCTAGAGAGTTAGAGACAAGGAGACCCCTGGGGTTCTCCGGCCAAAGGGTCTACCACAATCAGCAAACTGTAGGTTCCGTGAGAGACCCTGTCTCAATATAAGGTGGAAGTGGGTTGAAGAAAACAGTAGATATTGATTTCTGGCCTCTACCTACAAGTACATGTCTGTGCACACAAATACATAAACACAGAAAGCCATTGTTGGCTACATAGAAAGATCCTAGCTGAACCTGCCTCCTCTCTAAAAAGTCATTCTTAGGACACATTGCTCAATTCCACACAAATCAGTGCTAAAGGGTCCTTCCATCCAAGGGGATAATATGCTTTATTCAGCTCCATCTCAGAGCCACATCTCCACCCTTCTCCCCGAGTCCTCCTGCTATTATTATTATTATTACTATTATCTTAAGACAGGGCGTGCAGATGTTATTGAGCCTGAGACTGGCTGTATAAACCAGTTCTGGGCGGAAGACACAGGAGACTGCCGACCTAGATCCAGGCTCACTGAGAGATCCGATCCGGAAGGACTAAGGTGGAGAGAGATAAATCCGGGCGCTCAGAGATCTGCTGGGACTAAAGGTTTGTGCCAGCCTGCCTAACAAAATTAAAGTTTAAAAAAAGAAGAATATACAAACGTCTATGAGAGCGCTTGCCTAACACGCGACAACGCCCTGGGAGGCCTGGCTTCGGCCCCAGGACAGCCCTAGTTACTCACGTTAAGTCTCCACACACCCGTGCTCTTCCAAAGAGGACAGCTAACCTTTCCAAATAGGCCGGTTTTCATTGAGATGATGGTCTTTAAACAAAAGTAACCAGAATAAACAGCTGTTAGGCAAGTTGTCTGTAACTCTAACAAGGAAATCAGTCTGTTTCATTTCCGCTGAGTGTGAACATGAAGGCTTACACGCCAAGACCAGAGCTCTACATCATCTGTGGTGGCTTCTTTCTTTATCTATTTATTTATTTCATGTATGTGAGTGTACACTGTCGCTCTCTTCACATACACCAGAAACAGGCATCGGATCCCATTACAGATGGTCGTGAGCCACCATGTGGTGGCTGGGAATTGAACTCAGGACCTCTGGAAGAGCAGTCAGTGCTCTTAACTGTTGAGCCATCTCTCCAGCGTCTCCAATTTATTTTTGACACAGGGTCTGCCACTGAACCTGGAGACTGTCAGGACTTACCGTAAGCCCTGGCACCCTCAGCCTCTGCTTCCCTAGCCCTGGGATTACAATCTGCTATGCTGCCCAGTGTTTTACATAGGCGCCGAGGCTCGAACTCAGTCTCTGAGCGGGAAATTCTAGCACTTTACCAACGGACTCAGCTGTCCGACTCTTGTTCCTCCTCCTCCCTGACGCCCTCTTGAGACAGGGTCTTACTGTGTAGCCCAGGCTGACCTGGAACTTGCTGTGTAGACCAGTTGGTCTCAAACTCACAGAGCTCTCCCTGCATCTGGGTCTGCGTGCTGGGGTTAGAGGACACTACCATGCTCAGTCTCAACCTGTTTTGGAGACCTCGTTATGTAGCCCAGGCTGACCTGGCACCCATCACAGATCATCATGATCTTTCTCCCTCAGCCTTCTTACTCGAAAGAATTAAGGCCTGGGTACCGAGCCCACCGGTACTGAGGCCACCTGAGGAGCATTCCAAAGCAAGTGTCACAGCAAGCACCAAACGTCTACTGGCCAGCATTTCATGGTGATTTCTCTCTCTCTTTTTTTTCCTCTTCCCTTCTCCTGCTCACTCTGGCCCTGCTTACTCCAGTCCAAAGGTACTTATTTATTGATTGATGATTGATTGATTGATTGATTATATATAAGTACACTGTAGCTGTCTTCAGACACCCCAGAAGAGGGCAACAGATCTCATTACAGATGGTTGTGAGCCACCATGTGGTTGCTGGGATTTGAACTCATGACCTTCACAAGAGCAGTCACTGCTCTTAACCGCTGACCTGTCTCACTGTCTCACCAGCCCCTTCATGGTGATTTCTTTTTTTTGTTTGTTTTGTTTTCGAGACAGGGTTTCTCTGTGTAGTCCTGGCTGTCCTGGAACTCACTCTGTAGACCAGGCTGGCCTCGAATTCAGAAATCCGCCTGCCTCTGCCTCCCAAGTGCTGGGATTAGAGGCGTGAGCCACCACCACCCGGCTCATGGTGATTTCTAACGGAGCCTGGATCTGTTCATGCTTGTACCTTCTCAGCGTCAGGACCTGACTCAAAATGTGTGCTGACTGAGTACATGCTTCAGTGGGTGAATGATGAATACTGCTCTCTCCCCAATCAGGACTCCGGCCACTTCCGGCTGCCTACAAGCACAGAGTAGGAGTTGGAGGGAAGCTCGAAGGGTGGGGATCAGAGTTCTGGGCAAGGTAAAGAAATTGGCAGGCGTCAAACTATCTTAGCTGCTTAAGGCAAACACTATTGATAACTCGTGTTTTTTCTGCTACACAATGGTGACAGTGGCCCTTTCACAATACCCAGGTATCTTTCTAATCATAAGATTATCTATGGGCTGGCTGTGGTGGTGCGCAACTTTAAGCCCAGTACTCTGGAGGCAGAGGCAGGTGGATCTCCGTAAGTCTGAGAGCAGCCTGGTTTACATAGAGAGTTCTGGGATAGCCAGGGTTACACCCAGAGACCCAGTCACAAAACAAGGAGCACCTCTCACAGAGGACTGGCATCCACACGGCGCCTCACAGCTAGAGTTACAACTCTAGTCACAGGGAATTTAATGCCTCTTTGGTCTCTGTGGGCACCAGGCACACACATATGAGGTAGTCATTTAGGCAAACCACTCATACACATAAAATAATCTTTAAAAAAAAGAGAGAGACCTGTCTGCTGCTCCTGATGCTGTGTTTGTTCCTTGCCTCCTAGCCTTCAGTTATTGAGGCTTGTTTCTCATAGCCCTTTCTCCACTGTCAGTTCCCAGACTCTCGACTCATTCCGTTCCAGCCTCGAATCCACCCTCCAGTGTTTAGGCGTGGTGTTTGTTTGGTTGGTTTTTTTCATTTCTTTTATCTGTTGCTTAGCAGGGTCTCGTGACTCACAGGCTGGTCTGAGTGTGCTCTGCTGACTATGGGCTTGAACACTGGCTCGGGTGCTCTGGCTCCCAGCTCCCGAGTGCTTGGGCATGTGCCAAGAAGGCTGGCTTTGTGTGATGCCCAGAGTCCAACTCAGGGCCTCCTGCATGCTAGGTGAGTGAGCTAGCAAGTGAATTACACCCCACACCTGGGGGTTTTGTTTTTGAGGGTAGGGGTTGATGCTTGCTGCTGGGGTTGGCTGTGAACTACCCTATCCTAGTCCTGTTCCCATATCCACAGTGCTGGGAATACAGGCTGTGCAACCAGGCCTACTTTGCTTACAGAACGCTATTTCATTTTTCTTAAACACATTTGTGTGTGTGTGTGTGTGTGTGTGTGTGTGTGTGTGTGTGTGTACATGGGCTGGCAGGTACCATGGATAGAATGTGAAGGTCAGAGAACTTCAGGAAGCCGGTTCTCTTCTTCCATCATGTTTGCACCAGGAATCGAACTCTGGTCTTCAGGTTTGGTGGCAGGTGTCTTTACTAAGCCTCTTTGTCAGCCCAAGAGCAGTATTTTCAATGATAATGTGATCATTTTAATTCTCCTGCTAGTCGTCTTCTACATCTTCTGTCAGTCCTGCTCCATTCAACCAGTTTAAATGGAGTTTCTTTCCAGAAGCCCACCCTGGTTCTGCGGTAGTGGTTCCTAAGTCTCCTTTGGGTGTGTAGCCTCTCCAGTCCCTGTGTGCCCCCCTCTTTAAGGTCTGTCCATCCTATGTAACTTTCTGATCCTCACTCTAACACCTCTTTATAGCTATACTTGTCTTTCTGTACAGGGTCCAGAGAAGCCTGCCATTTTAGGGACTTGTCACCTCTTTCCAGGCAGTGTCTTGCCTAGCTGGCAGTGGCACTGAATAGGAAACCTGTGTGGGCTCTTATCATGCCCTGATTTTTCACTGTCCCAACTCATGCTCACTCAACTCTAGAATTTCCCCATCGCATTCCTGATCACTCTTCCCTCTGCTTCCGCATCACTACTACGGGCTGATCCTGTTTGCCGACACACAGGCCAAACTGGCCTGGTCACTGCTGAGTCCGGGACATTTGGTTATGGCTCCGAGAACGAGGAATTTAGGCAGGATAAATCCCTCACACCTAAAGGAAAGCTAAAGCAAAGCGGGCAGAAAGCCACAGGTTTCCAAAAAAAAAAGTTTGTGTCTCTTGCCACAGTCGCAGCGCAAGCACGGAGGTGCAGGGACGTCGTGGCCAAAAGCCCACAGGGAAAGGCGAGAAGGCTCCGCGGACCTACCCCTCCCGCAAGGTCCGGTTGGGGGCGGGGTCAATGCCAACCACGCCTCCTCCCATGAGCCGGGGGCGGTGCCAGGTGCGGGCTGCAGAGCCAGGTGCCTGTCCTCCGCGCCTGCGCCGTGTCCGCCCCGCCCCGCCAGGTGCGCCCCACCCCCCAGGCCGGGTGCCACCTTCTCTTGTGTCCCAACGTCCGCCATTCGTCGCAGCGCCCCTCGACCGGCTGGAGGCCTTCCTGGTCTGGGGGGAGAGTCGCAGAGTGTTGCTGGCCGTCCAGGGACCGTGTTGGGAGGCAACTAAGGCGTCGCACGCGCCAAAAGCCAGCAGAAGGGGCTTCCGGGGACCCGGGCGCCTCCAAGTCCTATCCCGGGGCGAAGCCGCACCTGACCGCGCGGGCCTGCGGTGCGCGTGCGCGGCCTTTCCCGCACCTGCTCGCGAGACCCCCCCCCCCAACGGCCAGCGGCTCGAGGCCGGGCGCGGCGCGGGCGGCAGGTCATGGCGCAGCCGTGTGAGCCACGGCGGGGCCGGGCGCTCCTCGCCCTGCTAGCTTCGCTGCTTCTCTCCGGGACCCAGGCGGTCAGCAGAGACCTAGACGTCCACGGTGAGGGCCAGGAGGGGGACCCGGGAGCAGGGGGTAGAGGAGGCCGCCGCTGAGGTCGGGTACTCAGTGCGCAAAGGCTCCTTGGGGGTGGTGAGGGTGGGCGGTGCAGCCAGATCTGCAGGTGGGGGGGTGGAAAGCTTTAGGGACACATCGGAGCTTAGCGAGCGCGGAGGCGTAAGGGTCAACAAAGTGTCCCTTAGAGAAGGAAGGAGGAAGGGAGGGGGGTGGGATGAGGTGTATTGACCCGGAAGGCGTGACGCTGGAAGTGGGCGAGCAGCTCCACGAAGCGGAAATTGCTTGGCCAAAGAAAGTCCGGGGTGGGGTGGGGTGGGGTGGGGGCGCATTCAGGCCTCAGAAGGTGGAAATTTGTTCGGGAGATCTGTTTGTTGGCAGCTTTGGGTCCAGGGAAAACGCTCTTCAGACACCTGTTGATATCACGTATCCGTGACGTCCCAAGGAAGAAGAAAAGCAGTAATGGTAGAACGGAGGAGCTTTGCCAAGATGCCCTGCCCAGTGCAGGAACATCTGGTCTCAGAGTGTGCTATTGGCATCCAGCAGCTTCTTCTAGTGTTGTTAAAATTTTTAACTGCTTCAGACAAGCACTAGCCAGCTTTGAAAAGTTCTCTGTTGCGCGGGCGGTGGTGGCGCACAGCTCTTAATCCCAGCACTTGGGAGGCAGAGGCAGGCGATTTCTGAGTTCGAGGCAGCCTGGTCTACCGAGCGAATTCAGGACAGCCCGGACTACACAGAGAAACCCTGTCTCGAAAAAAACCAAAAAAAAAAAAAAAAGTTCTCTGTTGACAGAATTCATTGATTGAGCAAACTCATTGGAAACCCCCCCCCCCCCCGTGTCAGTAAGGAGGGTGTCGTGGCTGGCTCAAGACTAGACAGGTTCCTGCATTCACAGATTCCAGTGGGACCAAGGTTTAACGTGCAGAGTACTCGCCAAAGAGTAACTAGGCGGTGAAACAGTGGGGTAAGAACAGTGATAGAAGATGGTGAGGGTTACTTAGCTCAGGAAATAATCTAAGGAGGGCGGCACACCTGTCCTAACGGGAAGAAAGAGCTGGTAGCCATTCCAAGACCTTGGGACCAGTGTCCCAAGTAGTGGGAGAGAGTAGTGGTGAGGTTCTAGAGTGGAATTGGTTGTGATCAAGGAAAAGACTGCCCCCTACCCCGCAGGCTGGAATAGAAGTCAGGAAGGGGAGAAGTGGACACAGCCACGAGGCCCAAGGCCTTAGTGGGCAAGTATTGGGTGAAAGAGAAAGCAGGAAGTGTGGTGGCCAGGCCATCCCTCGTGGCAGCTTCTGAGGAATGGTTTATTCCTGTGTCTAAGACTGTGGCTGCAACAAGAATTCCTGTGAATGCAAGGGCCAGTGGGGAGGGCTCAGCTCTGGGAGATCCAGAGTCAGAAGCACAGAGCTTGATGGTGGTTGTATAAGCCAGACTCCAGCAGCCTTTACAGACAGAATGTCGCCTTGTACCTGTAGTTACCTGGCCTGTGACTGTGTCCAGCCTGGAACCAGCCTGATGTGGTGGTGACATCACAGGCCTTTGGAAGGCCACACATAGCGATTGGTGAGGCCGTGCCCTTCTGAACAGGCTAGCCCTCCTGACCTTTTGAAGTACGCTAGCCGTCAGGCGGGTGAACTGCCGCCCTCACTTATCTCAAGTGCTGCTTGTTTGGAACCCTTAACAGCTTCGTCGGAGGCACCAGTTTTGATAGGTTTGAGGTTTTTTGAGGGGGAGGAGGGTGTCTGCTTGTTTGGTTTTTCTCAGCAAACAAAGTCATGTACCCAGGTGAGGCGTTTCTCTGGTACATTCCAGCTGTGGTGCCACCAAAACAAGTAAGAGGAGTGGTTCTGAAAGGCCGCTCATTGGATCTTCACCAGCGGCTGAGGGGCCGTGGGAAGGTGGCAGCAGGGGTGGCCAGCAGGTGGTTAGAGTTGAGGTTCTGGAAGGAAAGACCTAGAAAACTAGGTAGAGTGGACGCTGAGCCTAGGTGAGGACACTGGGGTCCTGAAGAAATGTAAATGTTTCTGTTAGACTGATGGGATGTGGAGGACAGGGTCACTGGAGGACAGACAGAGAACAAGGCTCCTTGGTCTGAATGGAAACCCGTCAAGTAAACACAGCCTAGGCGGGAGCCCTAGCGGAGGACTGGAGAGGAGTGGATGTGGGTCCGCACGGGACAGGTGGTGGGCAGCGAACCTGCTACTCTTGATGACATCTTTCTGCCTCCAGAAGTTTGGGGAAATTAAAGGGAGAGGGGCCTAGAAGCAGGGTGTAGCTGTGAGTTAGTTAAACCGCTTTGGCTCACTCTTCAGCTACCCACCAGAGCCCTCTGGATTCCAGAAGGAAAGACAAGCACATTTTGATATGTCTCGACTAGCTCAATGGCTGAGCCTTTCTATTCCTCCCTGAGGCTAACAAACATCCCCCTCCAATATGCCTGAGTTAATATCTTTTAAAATCTATATTTCATATGTTACCCATACCCAACATGCCAGCGGGCCTTTAAGAACATCTTTTTCCTTTTCTGTTATGGCGATTCTCTGTCTCTTCTCTCTTTCCCCGGCCCCTTGCCCGCCCAATCTAAAAGTCCCGCCTTCATCTTTCTGCCCAGTTATTGACTGTATGGTAATTCTTTATTTTCAATTGAAACCAGCTGGGGCAGGGACCCTCAGGTCTGGAAGTGAGGCTTTTGGGAGCCAAACTAAGACAGAGCATTAGAACCAATCGTCAACAGGTCTAGATTCTTGTTAGAGAAGGTATCATGAAGGCTCATAGGGGACTGGAGAGATGGCTCAGGGGAGAGAGGGCTCAGGGTTCTTGCAGAGGATCCAAGTTCAGTTCCCACTAAGCACATGATGGTTCACAACCATTCATAGCCCTGGTTCCAGGCCCTCTTGATTTTCTCGGGTATCAGTTATGCATATGATTTTGATATATGTATACAGGCAAAGTACTAAGACATAAAAATCTTAATTTTTTTTATTAAATTTATTCTTTGTTTGTTTGGTTTGGTTTTTTGTTTTGTTTTGTTTTTTTGTTTTTGATTCAGGGTTTCTCTGTGTAGCATTGCCTGTCCTGGAACTCTGTAGACCTGGCTGGCCTCAGACCCAGATCCCCCTGCCTCTGCCTCTCAAGTGCTGGGATTAAAGGTGTGCATCTCCATTGTGGCTTTAATTTTTTTTTTTTTTTTAAGGTTCAGAAAAGATGATCTGAGAGGGTGTGAGTTGGATGGAGGTAGGGACAGCAGGCTGTTGAGGGTTGTGTGTGTGCATTGGTGTGCTTGAGGTTCTGTGATCTGACATTGCCGGGGATGGTAGCTGAGGCAGTGGGAAGGGTGTCCCACTGGTTATATGTGGGAAGGCAGGCAAGCAGGGGAACGCTGATCCATGGAGACACACCCAGGAGGCTGTCACAACCTATGATAATTGTATGATTTCCAGAGTTAGGAATTTTTAACGTTAAAGTGTTTAATTTGGGGGCCTTGCCTGATAGTGTGTAGATCTGATAGAACCCAACCAGAATACAGGCCTGTTCACACATAGCACCTACGGGCCAAAGCCAAGAAACTTTGTGAAACAGGACGCACACTTACCAAGTCTCTGATTCCACATTCCCGTCACACACACCTGCCCGCCCTTATGTCTTGGGTTACTGCTGGACCTCAGGCACTCAGGGGAATCATTTCCTTAAATGCGCCGCTCCCTGGTATTTAAAGGGCCCTGAATTTTCTTTTCTTTCTTTTTTTTTAGGGCTGGGGGTTTAACTTAGGGTCTCACCTATGCTAGGCAAGCACTTTGTGTACTATTTTGAAGCAGTGTCTTACATAGCCCTAGACTGGCCTCACACACATGGCCAAGGATGACCTTGTACTCCTGTTGTAGGTAGGCATCTTCGTGTCTGCCTGACTACTTTTCTATTTTGAGGTGGATTCACAGTTGCCTGGGTTGGCCTTGAACTCCTTCTGTAGCCCAGGTAGGCTTTGCCTTCTACTTCAGTCTCCTAAATAGCTGCAATTACAGGCTTGTGCCAACTAACTTGGCTAAAATAATGTAATTCTGGTCATTATTACAAGGTCAGGTAACAATTTTCCCAAGTTGGAAATCCCTCTGAGTCATGAATTGTTAAGTTCCTGCGGTAGTAACTGTTAGCCACGCCTAGGGCATTAGAGTTGCTAATGGTTACTTGATCTGGCTTCCTTTGTGGTTCTTGGGAATTTCCATTGGAGCTGAGCCTAGCTACATTCATTCCTGAGCCTCCACTGACTTTAAAGCTCCTTGGTTAGTTACAGCTTCCCCACCACCAAGGCATACTTTTCGACCAATCTCCACTGAGCATGGCGTTAGTTCCTGGCTCTTTTCTTTCCTTACATGGTCAGGTGACCCTGGTGGTCAACAGCAGCTAGGAGCTAGTGGTGGATGGTCAGTGGCAGTATGAGTGGAGTTGCCGCTTGTGGCAATGCGTGTGAATCTTTTTTTTTTTTTTTTGGTTTCGGACGGTTCCTGTTAGCTTGGGCTGAATATTGTAGACAGGTGGCTCGAGTCAGAATCCGCCTCCTCGCTCGTGTGGGATGCGGCACAGCCGTGCTGTGTGAAATTCTTATTAATTTAGCTAACATACTTACAAGTACCCACTAAATGCTAGGCACCAGTTTAATTTCCAAATAGAACATTGAACAGAACAGGCTAGGGAGACAGCTGAGTCAGTAAAGACCTTGCTACACAAACGTAAAGACCTCCCCAGCACATGTCAGAGCCAGGTACTCTAGGGTAGGCCTGTAGACATAGCAGGGCAAGGCAGCCAGACTAGGTGAATCGGTGAACTGTAGATTCAGTGAGAGCCCCTGTTTCAAAAAGGTGGAGGGGCTTGGCATGGTGGTCTATGCTTTTAATTTCAACACTAGGAGGCAAAACACATGGGTCTCTTGAGTTCCAGGCCAGCCTGTCATAGATAGGTAACCTGCAACAAAAGAAAAATTGAACACGCGTGTGAGACCTGACTGCTACACACAAGCACGATGCACACGGTGAACTCACGAATGTGAATGTGCCGCAGGGAGGAAACGAGGTCTTAGAAGTGGCTTCTACCCTTGCCAGGGCTTCACAGTAGGGCAGGTTCATTGTCCCATTGTAGTGATGAATATGCAGTAACAGTGGGTGGGAATGGTTGTTTGCATTCAGCTGATAGCTTATGAAATGTAACTTTTTTTTTTTTTTTTTTTTTTTTTTTGGTTTTTCGAGACAGGGTTTCTCTGTGTAGCTCGGGCTGTCCTGGAACTCACTCTGTAGACCAGGCTGGCCTCGAACTCAGAAATCCGCCTGCCTCTGCCTCCCAAGTGCTGGGATTAAAGGCGTGCGCCACCACCGCCCAGCGAAATGTAACTTTTACATCTAAACATTTTCTATCTAAAAGGTCAAAATTTTATATCCACAACACCAAAACTTTATGACCCTTGTAATTTAGGTTGGATTTATCATTATAAATGTTCTTTCCTCATAAATACCCATAAATATTGAATTACTCCAAATAATGACACATTCCAGACACCAATGTCTTGGGGAGATGAGTAGTTTGTAGGCTTTGTACCGGAAGTAGCTATCTAGCTAACTAACCACAAACTAACTGGCTTTTTCAATCACTGTAAGGCAAAGAGCAGAGTATGCCTTCACTCCTAACACTTAGGAGGCAAGAGCAAGTGAATCTTAGAGCTGGTAGCCTGTTTGCTCTGCAAAGTGAGTTCCAGGCCAGCTAAGGCCGCACAGTGAGAAGAGGATGCATTATAAAGTGTGTGTCAGCTCTAGAACCTCAGGGTTAAATACCGTTGGGAGACAAGAGGGTCACTTGGGCCTGAAAGTTTGAGATAAGCCCTGGGCAGCATGGTGAGACCCTTATCAAAAAAAAAACAAAACAAAAACAAAACAGCACAAGGCCAGGCATGGTAGAGGCAGAAAATTAGGAGTTCAAGGAGGTTATCCTCTGCTACCTGGAGTACCAGACTAGCCTGATGTACATGGGTCTCAAGAGATAAGAATGTCTGTTTTGTTGGGAGTCAGGGCTTTCCTTTGTAGCCCTAACTGTCCTGGAGCTCACTCTGTAGACCGGTCTGTCTCTGCCTCCCGGATGTTGGGAATCAAAGGCATGTACCACCACTACCCGGATAACAAGAATGTTTTAAAAAAATATAATCCTGACTGTCTTCTTGTCCAGCATCTGTGGTGATACAAGCCTTTGTAATCTCCTTTCTGGAAGCTGAGGCAGAAGGGTCAGGAGTTTGAGGCCCTCCTCAGCTACATGAGACCCTGTCTCAGACAACCACAACAGAAAATGTTCTCTTCAAAAAATGGTTTTTGTTTGTTTGTTTTTGTTTTTAGGCAAAACACACCAGATGTCCAGGCACTAGCTGGAGTCCAGGTTTCTTCCCTTCCTAGTTTCCTCACTGCCTCCCAGTGTCTCCTCTGTAAGCCTGTACCAAAATGTCATGGTGTAGACAGGGCTCCAGCCCTGGAGACACTGCTGTTGTCCTGAGAGGACTCCCGGGGAGAGAGGTGGTTCTGACAGTTCTGTCCTGTTTGCCTTGAGGATGCTTGCTTTGTCTTTCCCTGCCCATCACCTGCTTTGTTGAATTTCAGTGAAACTTTTTTTTTTTTTTCTTGCCAAATAGTCCTGGCTTGGCCTCAGAGTATTGGAAGCAGAAAGCTGCACCCCCACTCCTGGCCATTTGAAGCGTCTATAACTAATCTTCACAGCACCTAAGTTGTCAGAACTTACCATAGCAGGGGACTTCCATTTACTTCGCCCTGCTCTGTGCAGTGAATGTACGAGGAAGCAGAATGCAGCTCTGGGGTCTCAGCAGAGAACGCTGACTTTCTGCTTTGCCAAGGGAGCCTCCAGGTTGATGGTGTGGGGCTGTGAATGGATGTGGCTCAGCTGTGTTCAGTGCTTGCCGCCTGCAAACCAGCTGTGGTTGCTCTGGCCTGTGATTTCAGCACTCTGGGCAGTGGGAGTGGGGGAACAGGAAAGACTTGAAGGTTATTCTCTGCTACACAGCAGTGGAGTTTGAGGCTAGCCTGCATTACATGAGACCTGGTTTCAAACCAAGAAATAGAATATGAACCATGTGTTCCAGGCCAGAAGCTAAGTCTAAAGGCTAGTGCTTGTAAATAAACTTGCCAAGAATCACTTCCATACTTCCTAGATTCAAACAGGTATAAATCACACGGGCAGACCTTTGTCTCCACTTGGGCCTAGTTATATTTATGATGTCCTTAGGAACACAAAGGGACACAGCAATTTCACAGTCAGGTCTTTGCTTTATTCTCAGAGCTCCTGAAAACGGGGCTTTGTGTTTTGAGGTCATGCTCCACTGCCTTTGCTGGCTTTGTACGAGTAAGGTGCAGTGAGGTCTCCCCTCAGCCTCTTCATCACTGCACTCGAGGCTCATGTCTGGCTGATACTTGTTTGTTTTAGTCAAGTTTAAATCAGAGAAAGTGGGCTTGCTATACCAAAGAATATGAGGCTTTTTGTTCAGGCCTGGTGGGACAGGACTGTAACTCCAACACAGGGATACAGAGGCAGGAGAATCAAAGCATTAAGGCCTTGGCTACAGAGGAACTTGAAGGCCAGCCTACACAACTTCATGAGGCCCACCCAAAAAAGTACAAAGAGCTGGGGTGTGCCCCAGTGGTAGAGCCTTGCCTGACAATGGAAGAGCCTCTGCTGAATCTCAGAAATATTTTTAAAAGTTTATTAGACTTAACTTTTATTTAGTTTATGGGTGTGGATGTTTTGCCTGCCTGCAAGTGTGCACTAGGTGTGTGCCTGTTGCCCTTGAGGCAGGCAGTTGGTGTCAGATGCCCTGGGACTGGAGTTACAGATGGTTGTGAGCCACCGTGTGGGTGCTAAGAATCAAACCTGGGTCCTATGAAAGAGTAGCCAGTGCTCTAAACACGGAGCTATCTCTCTAGCCCTTGTTAAATTTTTTTTATTACATTTTTATTTGTGGATATGGATATACATGTGCTCACATGCAAATATATGCCAGAGAACACCCCTTAGAAGTCGGTTCCCTCCTTCCAACAACTGGGTCTTGGGATTAGATTCCAGGTGACAGGCTTGGTGGTAAGAGCCCTTACCTACTGAGCCATCTCAACAGCTCTGCTCATCTTCCCCCCCCCCCCCCCCCGTTGTGTTCCTGTGAATGAGGAAGTGAACGGAAGGAGGCCAGAGTCACTGCCTGGAAACTAGAGAGGACGCACAGCTCCCTTCCCAGGCTCTGGGGTTCTGCAGCCTGTTAGGTACTTCTGCTAAGTTGTTCACTCCCTTTGGTCGTTTCCTTTGTACTTTTTTTTTTTTTTTTTTTTGGTTTTTCGAGACAGGGTTTCTCTGTATAACCCAGGCTGGCCTCGAACTCAGAAATCCACCTGCCTCTGCCTCCCAAGTGCTGGGATTAAAGGCATGTACCACCCTGCCTGGCTCCTTTGTACCTTATAATAATTCATAGGGTTTAGAATTTGGGATGTGATTATAATAACTTTTTTTTTTCCTTTTTTCCTATCCATGTAAGTCTAAGGGCATCTGCCTAATTGCAGGTGTATGGAGGGCAAGCACACATCCCCACTTGGTGGGCCCAGCTTATCCTGAATGGGGGTAATCCACACTCCCCTCCATCTCAAGACAGTCTTTCAAAGCATCCCTGCTGGGAGTGGTAGCTCAGATGTGTGATCCAGCACTCAAAAGACAGAGGTAGGCGAGCTCTGAGGGTTTTTTCAGTCAGTCAGATCTACACAGCAAGTTCCAGGACTGCATTTGTAAAACTTTAACTTCAGAACAAAACCACTCTCCTCCATCCTCTGTCTTGGACATTTTTTATCCTCCCCTGGTGCACATGTGTCTATTTTTAACACTCAGAGTATTCCCTTATCTGGATGTCTCTGGTTGTTTTGCTTGCTAGTACAAACAGATGTGTTGGTATGAGACTTTCCAGCTGCTCTAAATCTGAGCGTCAAGTCCTGTGTGGATGTCGCCACAGCTGCCCCTGCTCTGAGCAGTTGCCTTTTCCTTGTCTCATCTCCTCTACGATTTCCTTCCCCATCCTCCTTCCCCATCCTCGGTCCTTCTCCACACCCTGCTGTGGCTGGGCCGGAACTCAGAGAGAGCCACCTGCCTCTGCTTCTGCATGCTGGTTTAAAGCTGTGTCACCATGCCCAGCTTGAATCTGGTTTTGCTTTTGCTGCTGTGATGGCTTGTAGACCTCACACTATCTGAAGATCTTTGCAGCTGTAACCTGATTGCCTTTGACCTTACCCTTAAGAGTTCTAAGCAGCGTTCTTTGGTTTTGTTTGTTTGTTTTAAATAAAAAATTATCCTTGTTTAAACTTCAGGCAAGAATGACATGCATCAAAATTTGGGAATTGAATCATGTAAGAATATTTGAAAGATTTAAAAATGAAGCAGCATTAATGAGAAGAGCACAGTTGCTTTTTACACTGCCTAGACGTTTTGGCAAAGGGTAAACCGATGAGGAATGTGTGTTAGGCAAACCTCAAAGTCTGGGTTATGAGTTCTCACTTCACAGGTTGTGGTTTGTCATGGTGGTGAATAATGTTTTCTAAACACTTCCAAGAAGGGAGTGAAAGTGGTTTATTTGTTATCGTGGTTTTGACACGATGTCCGTGAGTGGAGGCAGGCACCCGCATACCACCATGCACTTGGAAGTCAGTTCTCTCCTTCCACAGTGGGGTGTGGGGATCAAACCAGGTCTTCAGACGCTCAAGGCAACTGCCTTTACCCACTGAACCACCTTCCCAGCCCTAAATTGTAAAAATGCCTGTCTCCACCCCTCAGCGCTGGGTTCACAGGCGTGCGCCACCACACCCAGCAGTTTGTTTTTGAATATTTGAACAAAATCTAACAAATACTATGTTGTGATTTGAGAATTATATGAAATTCGGTTTTACTGCACATAACAATCGCTGTAGTACAGCTGTCCATTCTCACACTGTCTGTGACACCTTTTTGTTGTCATGATGGCAACTGCCTTGGCAGAGGCAGTTTTCCACATGCCCAGATCTCATTACCAGTTTCACTCAGTAATCTGAGGTTCTGCAGTAGGGTTCCCATGAGCACCTCCAGGACTGAGAGTGCTGTGGATAGAACAGTGGTCCCCAGCTGCTGACCTTTGGTGAGATGGCTGTGGGAGCCAACTGAGTTGCCAGTGCTGCTTTTGGCTACTTGGCTAGTACACAGCGAGTGAGTGGTGGTGCTGCCCCTCCTCCTGTGATAACTTGTGTGGCAGTTTACGTACAGTAACAACTGCAGAAGAAGAAAAAGCCAAAGTGTACCCAAGGGAGAAAGTAGTGGCCCTGACCCTGGAGGTGACACTCTACACTACTGGAAGAACTGGCCATGTTGATGCTGCCATTAGAGGCTGTGGCTACACATCAGAGCTTGCAAAGGTTTCAGGGACACCAGCAAGGTGGAGCTGCCTCTGTGTGATAGCCTGTGGGAGTGAGGGAGTGAGGGGCTGGCTTTTTTTAAGGTACAGTCTCACTGTAAGCCCTGACTGTTCTGGAACTTGAGATCCACCTGCATCTGAGTCCTGAGTGCTAGGAGCTAGGATTGAAAGTATGTGCCACCATGGCCACCTAACATCAGTGCTGGACACTGTAGAAGACAAGGTTAAGTCTTAACTGTGGTCCTAGATCTAGAAAAGGCCACCTGAGGAGGCCTGTGCCGTGTCTTAGGAAGTGTGCTGAGAGGACGGGGAGCTCTGTTATTTGGAGGAAGAAATGAGGCACTTTCAGTCTTCAGTATTAAACTAGCTATGGCTGGACATGGTGGTGCACGTCTTTAATCCCAGCACAGTGAGGCAGAAGCAGGCACAGCTCTGAGCTCAAGGCCTGCTTAGGCTGCGAGGAAGGCCAGAGTCAGCATGGGCTACTCTGTCAGACTCTATCCTACACAAACAGACTAGAGAGAGTATGCTATGTAAATACCTGTTTTTACCTTTGTAACCAAATTATTTTGTTGTTCTGATCATTTGTTTTGAGGCAGGTTCTCAGTGTGTAGGCCAGATTGGCCTGTCTCCTAAGTGCTACAATTACAATTGTGGCAACTTAACAAACATTAAAGATCTTATGTATAAGATTACTTTTCATGACCTCACACTGTCCTGCAAGGCAGATTATTCCCTGTGTTTTCCACTGGACCCTAACAAATTTTTTTAATCTTTGCTCTAGGGAAAACAGATGGGTCGACAGAACTTCCAGATGGTTCAGGGCTTTCCTGTTGTGTGTCTAGCTAACAGGTCCTGAACTTCAGTTTAAAGTACACTTCAGGGTTCAGTAGTAAGCGGGGTGTGATCATGAACACCTGGGACCTTGCAAGTTTGTTTTGAATTTTGTTTTGAGACAAAGTTTGACTGTGTTAGCAACTGTCAAATAGGGGTTAAACAGAACCCTAAGAGATTGTTTTAAAAGTAAATCTGGGAGCTGGGGATGTAGCTCAGTGTAGAGCTTTTGCCTCGCACCCCTGGGTTTCATGACCTGAATGCACACACCTTGCAAGAGTAAATCGAATGGATATGAAAACATACATGAAAGAAGCTGGGTGTATGGAGGTGCACACATGTAATCTCTGCACTTGGGAGGCTGAGGCCTAAGTTCAAAGACAGCCTGGGCTGCAGTGTGAGACCCTGCCTCAGAAAAGAAAAAGCTGGGAGGCAGGAAGATCACTCCTTCAAAGCTATCCACAGCTGCATAGCAAGTTCAAGACCAACTTTGGATTCATGAAACCCTGTTTTATCAAAAAAGAAAACATCAAGATTCAGATGTTATTAATTTGGTGGAGAAAGCAGGTGGGAAGGTGAGCAAGGGCCGGGGAGAGCTCTGAGGTAGAGCTCGGGCCTGGCACTCATGAGGCCCAGGCTCACCCTTCAGAACCACAGGATAAGGCTAAGAATGGGTAGACACTGTATTTCCTGTGCCTTTGAGCATTTTGAAATATTCTAAAGTAAACTGCCTTTGCAACAAGTACAGCTGTGGGAAATGATCTGATCTGTCTTTTTAAGCCTATAAATCAGATTGGTGATCTTAGCCTAAACTGTCTGTGATGACCTTGTTAAAAGGTGACAGCTTTTAAAAGGCTGTGAATTCCATACTATCCTGGTCCACATCGAGTCCAGGAAGCCAGGAAAGCTGCACAGAGAGACCCTGTCTGTTGGGGTCCAGCCTCGACACAGGGTCGGAGTTCTCATCTGGAATCAGGGATATCTGGAAGGCACATAATGAACACACACAGACAACTTTTTGTTTTTTTTTGTTTTTTTTTTTGTTTTTCAAGACAGGGTTTCTCTGTGTAGCCCTGGCTGTCCTGGAACTCACTCTGTAGACCAGGCTGGCCTCGAACTCAGAAATCCGCCTGCCTCTGCCTCCCAAGTGCTGGGATTAAAGGCGTGCGCCACCACCGCCCGGCTTTTTTTGTTTTTCGAGACAGGGTTTCTCTGTATAGCCCTGGCTGTCCTGGAACTCACTCTGTAGACCAGGCTGGCCTCGAGAGAGGCAATTTTTTAAGGCTTATCTGTTTCTTTCTGTCTAGTGGCTTGAAGCTGTACACTTTCACTCTCTCTGCAGGCTGGGGGTTGTGCTCTCTCATTTACTCCCTTTCTCACACTCACACACTTACTCTGTGTTCTTTGTCTTCTTCCACACGCACATTCCACAAACCCTACACTCACCCCGTGCACACCTCATGCATACCTTACTCTATTGCTTTTATTGTTACTCCAAAAGCAGGTAAAAAAAAAAAAAAAAAAGGCATTGTATAATGATTGCAAAATCAAATTCAAAAGAATGACCACATCCTGTAGCCGCCTGCAGCCACAGACAACTGGGTCCACTGAAAGGGGGCTGGAAATGAAAGAGGAGGGACAGAGAGTGAGAGACTCGTGAAGCCAAGACTGTTTTCTGATCAAAGCTCGCATTATCCGGAACCATTCTCAAATATTGTGCAAAACTCATTTCATAACTTCAATAACTTTTTCCTTTCTCGGGATCCCAATGTTGGCTCTTTCATTTTCTAATATTTCTTCTCTTTCTTTCTTTTTTGGTTTTTCGAGACAGGGTTTCTCTGTGTAAGCCTGGCTGTTCTGGAACTCACTCTGTAAACTAGGCTGGCCTCGAACTCAGAAATCCGCCTGCCTCTGCCTCCTAATTCTGGGATTAAAGGTGTGGACCACCACCGCCCAGCTCATTTTCTAATATTTCTAAACATAATTTCTTCAAACTTTCTTTACAAGTCAATCATTAATCTGGAACTACCATTGTGCAGTTACTGCATTGTTTCCAAGATGAGAACACACAGCGTGCACCTGGGCCATTAGGACTGTGCTGTGCTGTGCCCTATGTCTCAATTTTAATTGTTTAAGAATTATTACATCAAGGGACATCTAGTTTCACAGAATTTACCAGAGCAGAAGGAGAAAGAAGAAAGTCAGATATAATAGAATAATTATGCACACCAAGACCATCTAAAAAGCGGTCCTTCACAAATGAAATCTATACAGCCATTGTCCAGGGCAAAGGTTAGGAAAAATGAAAACAACTTTTTTTTTTTTTTTTTTTTTTGACAAGGAGCTGCCTCAGGCTTCTGAGATGTCTCCATCCTGGCCTACTGCAGGCAGTCTCTTATTACTGATGGCAGGTTCCCTGGAGGGATGTGTCTTCTCAGGGTCCCAGCTCTGATGCTTTTTTACAAAGAGCTGCCTGGGGCTTCTGAGATGTCTCCATCCCAGCCTGCTGCGGGCAGTCCCTGTTATGGTATGCTGTCCCCAGCACCTGGAGAGAGAGGAAAAGAAACAGCAAGTCTTTCCATTTGGCTAAGCAGGGTGAAGTCATTTAACCGCTGGCAGATTGTCTTGGTTAAAACTAGTGACTCGAGAACCTGAGGGACCTGTTTCTTCTTGACAACATTCCCAGACATCAGTCTGCAATTTTATAACAACGCCTACCACATTCGGGCGTGTTCCCTTCAGCTTCTGTCTGCTTTTCATGGGAGAGAGGTCGGAGGCATGAAAGCAAGACAGACAGTCTTGCTCTGTTCCTCTGGCTAGCCTGTGACTTTGTTTGAGTAGACTGGGCTAGGCTCCAGTTTGAGGTAACCCTCTTGTACCTGCCTCCCAGTTCTGGGGTTGCATAGAGTGTGTGACCACTGGTCTGGCCAGCCTCCCTGATTTTCTCTTACCTGTTTTAGAAGCAGCAGAAATAAATTTGTATTTTAGGTTGGATGTATCTGTAAACCCAGCATTTGAGACCCTGTCCCCCAGAATTGTGTCTTGGCCTGTGTCAGTGTGCCAGTAGGACTTGGGGCTGCTGTGTGGCTCACGGATAGGCCTGGCTAGGCCCTGGGAATAGAAGAGGAGATGTACATGCCTTCCACGGTTACCTGTAGTTCTCAGACCAGTCACATTTCCTCCTTTATCTGGACAGGTTCTCAGTGCCGTGCTGGCACTGGCTGTGTAGACCAGACTGGCCTTAAACTCAAGATCCACCTCCTTGTGCCTTCTGAGTATAACACCCAACTAAATCATTTTGTAGTCTTGTTTATTTGTTTAACAGTAAAGCCCTTATAAGAAATAACTTGCTGCAATTATGTCGAGCCACGTCCCATCAGCCTTGGCTGGTATGATTGGCATGTCACTGTCAGTGACCCCGCAACTGAGAGCAGAGGCTTCTGATGAGGGGAATTTGCCTTTGTGATAAAGAGCCCAAGTTATGTTGCCTTCCAAGTAGCTCTGTTAGGTGTTTTCCCACTGCCTGTGGGTGTCAGTTCCGCATCCCCTTGATGCTCTGAGGAGCCCGTGTCCCAGAGCCTGGGCTCTGAGTACCTCAGTGAGAATTTAGGTCTCCTCTCCAAGCTCCAGTGCCCTGCTTGGAAATAAAGGGTGTTACTTTGTGATTCTGTTTCATTGTGAAGGTGGCGGTGGTTATATTTAACATGTATGTGTGTGCATGTGTGCTCTCAAAAGCTTGTCTTAGCACTTGAGATCACAGGAAGGAAGACAACTTTAGGAATGGATTCTTCTTCCACCATATAGGTACACACTCAAGTGTTTGGCTTGCAGCTGAGCCATCTTCTCAGTGTTCTGCTTTCTTTCTTTGCTTGTTTATTTTCGTTGTTGTTGTTTTCAAGACAACGCTAGCCAGACTAGCCTTGAATTCGCTGTATTGCTCAGTGAGATTAGTCTTAAAATTCTGATCTTCCTGCTTCTGCCTCCCAGGAGTGGGATTATGGCTGAGCACCAGCACACTGTCCTAACACTACACAGAAAACAGTGGTACAGCAGCAGTTGGTGACCGCAGGACTCGGCTTAGCAAGGCTTCTGTAGCACTGGGTCCTTCCTGTTTTCAGTAGAGATGCTGACTAGGGCCTGTGGGTTCTCTTCATCTTGTCTTGTTGGGAGCAGTGTTGCCTCTTCCATCTGACTGTGTATAGGTTGGGCCAAATAGAAACCAAAGGAGTCTGTTGTGTGTATTCACCCTGGACATTGTTGATCCACCTGTGCTTTGTGATGTTTGGCACTTTGTCAAAGTACCTGTTGCAGGTGTATAACAGCTGGGTTTTTTTTCTTTTTCTTTTTTACTGAGCTGCCTTGGACCTTATACTTAATAGGCAATTTCACTACTGATGAGTTAGGTTTTACCAGCTCTTCCTGGTTTTTGTTTTGTTTTGTTGTTTTAAGTAGGATCTTACACTTAATTCCCCAGGCTGGCCTTGAACTCACTGTAACTTAGGTTGGCCTTGAACTTTCCATCTCTCTGGTCCATCCTCCAAGATTACAGATCTGTGCCATGATCCTGGCTGGGGAGGTGGTTCAGTCCCAAGCATGAGGACCTGCAGTTGGCTCCCCATCGCCCACAGGAAAGCCAGCTGCGGCAGCAAGCATGTATAAGTGCTGGGGAGGGCTGAGAGTGATCCAGTATGCCAGTGCATCCAGCCTTTTGGGGGCGGGTCGGGGGTGTCTAGGTATTGAGCTCGGGTCATCAGGCTTGTGCCGCAAGCGCTTTTACCCACCAGGCCTTCTCATTGGTCTGGGAGTTTCCTTTTCTGTTGCTCACTGGAGATTTATTGACATATATGGGCGTTGCAGTAGGGCATGTTTTTGTTTCATAGAGTAGCAGTGTGTTGGGAGTATAGATCTGGTTCCATGCTCGTCATCATAACAACAGAAGCACAGATCCTGCCCTTTGCCTTTTCCAAGATTATCTCCCGTAGAATAGGCATGAGGGAGCGGGGTGAGCAACAAGGACTGCCTGTGACTAGGTGCACGGCTCTGGGGCAGTTGAGCTTGAGAGCTCATTCAGGTTGGCCGACAGGCTGGGGTGTGGGGGACAGTGTGCCACTGGAGAGGAAGACACGCGTCCTCCAAAATGAGTCCTCTGGTTCAGGTGATTCCCCCTGACCAGCCTTTTTCAGTGACTGCAGATGTGTCCAACTAGAATACCATGGTTGGTGTTTTTTCCTTTGATTGGAGTGGGGCAAGCCTTAGGACTCCCTGTAACCCAGACCCATGAGCTGGGTTGCCCTTTAGAGACCAGAAACTAGTGTTGGAAGCTTGTCTCTGAAGTTCTTGGATTTGAGCGTTGGTGTCTGTACCGATCCTGTTTGTGGGAGGATGTTTAGGGCCTGGAATCTAGGGCCTAGCACATGCTAGCAAGTGCTCTGCTGAGCCACACCCTCACCTGGGCATTTCTGGTCAGAGTCAAGGGCAGAAGCCACCTGCAACTGCTACCAGGTGATGTTTTCTTTTGGGAACCGGTCTCAGAGGACCTGGCAGGCCCAGAGCACGCCACTTCCCTTTTAGAATATCCTGAATAGCTTGAACTTCCTCCTACAGAATACGTGTGTGTCCTTTGACCCTGGGATTGTCCCCGTCAACCCACATGGGTTCTGTTTTGTTTCAGAGTCTTGTGGAGTTTCGAAGGTAGTGGGGAAATGCCGGGCTTCCATCCCCAGGTGGTGGTACAATGTCACGGATGAGTCCTGCCAGCCATTTGTTTATGGAGGCTGTGAAGGAAATGGCAATAACTACCAGAGCAAAGAGGAATGTCTTGACAAGTGTGCTGGTGTCACTGGTAAGACTGGAGTTGGGAGAGTTAGATACTTAGAGTTCATTGTTGGGCTGTGCACTTGTTCTCTCTGCTGGGCCTTCCCTCAGAACCTAGGATGGGCTGAGAATCAAAAGCAGAAGCAGACCCAGTGTGCTGGTTCCTGTGGCCACACTGGCTTCACTGCAGGCTCCCTACTTCTTACCAGAAAGACTCAAGCCAATTACCTGATGATCTCTGTTCTCTCCTCCTGAGTGCAAGTGCTAGGCCAGCCCACCCCAAGAGGCTTGGCATCTGCACTCTGCAGGCACTGGTTCCTCGGGCCTCCTCTGAGACAGGTGACCTGAAAAGCTCTCAGAGCTGGGTTAGCAGTGAACACTGGGGCTCACACCCTGAAATCCATCCATCTCTGCTCTTGTAGGGAGCAGTGACCTTTGCAGTGCAGATAAACCCGAAGGCCCAGTAGACCCTTTAGTTCTGATCCCTCTCTGCTGTTCCCAAGGCCAAGGCTGAGCAGTCACAAAGGGTTTGTGCCGCCCCTCCTGGCTTGCAGATTTGCCTGGTGACTTAAAGCTGTGACTGGTTCTGTGTTGAGCCCCAGTGTTCAGTCAGTCCCCCATAGGCAGTGGTGTTTATGGTTTTCTGTCTCCTCACTGTCTGGCTAGACTTTGTTGGCTCTGAGCTGTGCATTCAGAGATGAGAAGGCATCATGAGGTTGTGTGAAGGCAGGTCAGCAGTGGCCTCAGGTAGTGATAGTGACCTCTGGTCTACCGCAATGGGTGAAGTGCCTCAGTTTGCTTGTCTGAGGAATTTTGAGAGATTGGGGGTGGGGTGGGGATGGACAGGAATTGATTGTAATTGTTTTTTTACTGCATAGTCTGAGTCTTAATCTCTTGGTCTTCCTGCCTCTGCCTCTTTTGGGACACTGCTCTCAAACTCTCAAGTGCCAAGTTTAAAGGTATCCACCGCAATGCCTAGCCAGGGTATGATTTCAGATAGTACAGGCCAGTTCTTCACCTTTTGGGTGGCAACTGGTATATCAGGAATCTTGAGTGAAGAAAATGTCGCTTCCATGTGCTTTCCTCTCCTTCGTGGAGGGAGGAATTAGAAATGTTTACTCCCCTAAAGTGATAAGGACAAGAGCAGGAATCAGTGTGCATGGGCACTCAGTGTCTCCCTTGACCTTGTTCAGAACCCGACCCCAACTGCAAGAGCCTGGAAGGTTTTTGTAGGCATTTGCTTGTCCGTCTCTTGGCACTCTCGTGTAACTCAAGCTGAAAACTGCCCTGGTTTTCTCCTGGTGCCACTGGTCCCTGGAGTCTTGCTAGCCTATTCTCTAGGCAAGCAAGTTCTGATGGAGGAGGCCAAATAAGAATGAAGGTGTGTGTTGTACCCATTCATTAACTGTAATGGAAGCTAGAACCTCCAAGCGAGTTGCCTGAAATTGGCTTGTTAGGGCGGAGGAGGACTGAGGGGACTGCTGAGTGACATCAGGCCAACCCCAGGCCTCTACACTAGACCACTATCTTAATTTGTTTGTGCTGGAGACAAAATTATCTCAGATGTCCAGCACAGTCTTACTCAATTGTAGTTCCAGCTGAAAACCTGAGAAGTAGAGGCAGGTGATTCCAGGAGTTAAGAGACCAACTTAGGCAGTGCAGCAAGACGTGTCAAAGAAACATCCACAACCCAGATTCAAACCAAACCAAAGAACTGTCCACTTTGTCAGATAGTGGTGGTGCAGGCTTTAAATCCCAAGCACTCAGGAGGGAAAGGCAGGTAGATCTCTGGGTTCAAGGCCAGCCTAACGGTCTACAGAGAGAGTTCCAGGACAGCCAGGACTACACAAAGATACCCTGTCTCGAAAAACTAAACAAAACAAACACCTAGAGCATTTTGAAGTCTCTTTATTTGTTGCTCCACTCCACACCCCGCCCTACCCCTGATGTGAGTCAAGGTCTGTGTGGCCCAGGCAGCTGCTGCTTGGATCCTCTTGCCTCAGTGTGCGGAGTAGTTGACTGTAGGTGTCTCCTCATGCCTACCTTGTCATCTGAGCCATTTTAACTGCAGTTCACTAATGTTAAATACATTTGCACGATTTTGTGGCTTTGAAAGTTGTAGGTAAGTAAATACAGACTGGCTGGGATGCTTTACGACTACAATCCTCCTACAGAAGGATTTCTACAAGTCTGAGGCTATTTGGGCTATACAGTTCCAAGCCAGCCTGAGTGACAGGATGATAAGAACTCTGTCTCAAAAAGTCAAAATAAGGATCTGGAGAGACCACCTAGCAGTTAAGAGGACCAGGGTTCAATTCCCAGTATCCACATCAGGCAGCTCACAACTGATCAGTTCCTAAATCCCCTTTTTTGGCTTCTTCAGGTCTCTGTAGGCAGAGGGTGTACATAAACTCATGTTCATACAGGCGCACACACAAGAGTTCTTTAAATAAATGTTTAAAAGAAAAGCTCAGCCGGGCGGTGGTGGCTCACGCCTGTAATCCCAGCACTTGGGAGGCAGAGGCAGGCGAATTTCTGAGTTTGAGGCCAGCCTGGTCTACAAAGTGAGTTCCAGGACAGCCAGGACTATACAGAGAAACCCTGTCTCGAAAAACCAAAAAAAAAAAAAGAAAAGCTCCTCCCTCCCCCAAATGTAGAGGTGATCTCCTTGAGAACCACACAGTCACCCATGGGTGTGTCTAAGCAGCTCCATTCAGCTCTCTTTGCTTACGATCTGTGTTCAAATGGGGGTAGTGAGATGGCCCAGGGTAAAGGCTAAGTAACAATGTCTGGATTAGCTCGAGGGACCACCGTGGTGGAAGGAGGGAATAGACTCTGGAAATCTGTCCTGTCACCTCCCCGTGTTACTCCGTGACATACACATGAACACACACACAAAATAATTTGAGACATTGTTAAAAGTGTCGTAACATCCCCCCTTTTTTAAAAAGTAAAGGGGAGGAGATGTGGGACTGCATAAGGGTATCCTGGTTCTTGGCTGGGCATGGGCCTAGAACCCCGAGACTCCAAGGGAGAAACGGCAGGAGTTCGGCCACGCCCCCAGAACTCAGGGTCCTGAAAAGCAGTCTAATCTCCATGGACCTACAATGTTCAGGCCATTACAGCCCCTCCCAAAGTGCCCAGGTAGAGGGTGTAACTACAGGCCTCAGGCCCTAGGAATTTACATACTAATGAAGGTCAGAGGGCAGAGCCAATTAAGCATTCCTCCCCTCCCCAGACCCTTCCTACTTCTCCCTCCCTATTTAACTCAGGCCTGCCCTGAGTTTGGGGGGTACATCCAGACCCATCCACCATCCGCCATGACAATAAACCCTTTTGGAACCAAGGGGAAAAAAAAAAAAGTGTCGTAACATGCTGTGTGGTAGCGGATGCTTTTAATTCCAGCTCTTGGGAGGCAGAGGCAGATGGATCTCTGTGAGTTCGAGGACAACCCGGGACACATAGAGAAACCCTGTCTTGAAAAACAAAAACAAAAGTCATAACCCCACCACTTCTTTAAACAGATGGCCCAGCCCTGGGAGCCCTGACTGTACGAAGTCATTTTGGTTGAGCCTGTGCTGAGTCCTCGGCAGCCCCACTTCCTCATTTCTAAGTTCAAAGCTTCTCGTGTCCTCAGACACCCCAGGGCTCAGCTGCTTTTCCACCAGGTTGGTTGTGACGTGTGCAGCCCATGTGATAGCAGTTTTCTTTTCTGCTCTTTGTCCCTCACAGAGAACACCATTGATGGCATGGCCAGGAGCAGGGACGGAGCGGAATCATCTGTCCTGAGTGGTAGGTTCCTAAGGACCCAGGTGGAAGCTGTGAAGGGAACTGTCAGTGCCTCCCTCCCCTCTGCCTCTAGAGTACAGCGACAACCTCCAGTGTACTGACATGTGCTTGCAGGGCCACCCAGCATTGGCTCAGGCCCTGCCTTCCCTCTAGGCCACTGTCTGCCTTCCTGTGTCCTCTGGTCCCCACTGGGGTTCTATGCCTCTCCCTCTCTAGAAATCCTTTGTCCTCTGCCGCCTGCTGCCATCCTTCATCTGTAGCTTGGTGTTAGTTTGCTTTGTAGAGCTGTCAGTGGCCGCCCTGCTCCTCCTTTATGCTTAAGGGACTCTGCTGCAGGAGCCTGGGTGAGTGGTCCCTTGTACCAGCCAGGAGTGAGTGTACCCTTGGGGCCCAGCAGAGCCAGCAGTACCTGCCCTTCCACAGGGTTAGGGGGAGGAGACTATACCCCTGATGGGGATGAGATTTCCCCCTAGTAGGTAGTCCCATGCATCACAGTCTGGGCCCTGGCCCTGCCCTGCATCTCTGACATCAGAGCCCCTGTGGGGAGTTGGGGCTTCTGGGGCTTACCCGGCTCACAGGTGAGGGGTGAGGGTGGGCACTTCCCGGGTGTTTCTGGCCCGACTGTTCAGGACCCTGCGTGCGAACTCTTATTTTCAGCTATTTCTGAACGAAATTGCCCCAGTAGAATGAAAGTTTCTGGGTGCTTCAGAAAGTAAACACAGATCTTCTTGATCCCCCCTAGAAACATGGCTATGATTAGTTTCCATAGTAACCCATGAGGTAGCAAGAGTCCCACCCACCTCCATGTTCAGTGTGTCCCCTGCTCCAGTGGACATCAGGACCAAGGGCATGTCTACCCCTTAAAGGTGGCCCTGCCCAAGCTTTCTCCACGGGCCCTTTCACAGTCAGCCCTGCTAGGCCGATTATCCTGTGTCCCTCCTAACCAGATCTTTGTGTTGTAGTTCCCAGAAAGCAGAATTCTGAGGACCTCTCTGGTGAGATCTTCAACTATGAAGGTATAACTTAATCAGCTGTGTCCGTATGTAGCTGGGAAGTGAGTTCACTAGGAGGAAGTTGGTACAAAGTCCCTCCAGACCTTGCCAGGTAGCTCTACTTTACAGCCTCAGTGGTTATCTCAGGCTGTCGGGAATCCAGATGTTCCAGGAGAGTGAAGTCAGAGGGTATGTGCTTCCAGAATTTGCCTGCCACCCTGACTGTCACCAGCTCTGTGGCTGTGTGTAGGAGCTATGCCGTGTATAGAATTCCCATGTGTATGTAAGGTTAGGGTCCCAGAACAGATCAGAGGGAAAGTGCCTGGGACTGCATGACTACAGTGTCATCCTTGTGCCTGTCAACAAATGCCTGAAAAGAAGCCAGCCCCTCCCCAACTACAAGTGGTATGCAACTGAAATGCGAGCCTGAGGGCAGAGGAGATGCTGAGACAGGAGTATTTCAATGAGTTCAAGACTACTCTGGAATGAACACACACAGAGAGGGCGGGTGTGTGTGTGTGTGTGCTTCTTCTTGGCCCTGCTGATTTGTCTTCCTGAGGCTCCCTTGTTCTGGCTTCCAGAATACTGTGTCCCGAAGGCCGTCACCGGGCCTTGCCGCGCAGCCTTCCCTCGCTGGTACTATGATGCTGAAAAGAATTCCTGTAACAGCTTCATCTACGGCGGGTGCAGAGGCAACAAGAACAGTTACCTCTCCCAGGAAGCATGCATGCAGCACTGCTCTGGCAAGTCAGCTGACCCCATCCCTGCACCACAGGAGCCCTCGAGGCTCTTTTCCTGTCCCTCTCCCTAAAATGAAGCCTTTGGAAATGCCCGTCAGCCCACTGAATGACAAGGTCTCAGAGCCTCCAGAGCTCCTAGGGAGAGGACAACCCTAGTGTTCAGGAGGCAGAGGAGACCAACCTTAGTCCCAGCTCTGAGGATGGAGAGCATGGGGGACTGACCTTAGCCTTTTGCATTCTCTGTAGGTAAACAGATGTATCCTTTTCTGACCCCGGGCACAAAAGGTAAGTGGCATCTGCCTTCCCCTCCACCTGTCCTCCACCCCCCTCCCACTGGCCTTCCTGGACTAACTGGGTTCTGCCCAGTGTATTTTCTGCCTTGCTTACAACATTGTTGCCCACCAGAATGTCCTTGTGGTGGCAGAGGGCTGTGTCTCTATGAAAATGGCCAGGCAGCTTGGGATGTGTGGACATTTGCCCTACATTAACTCTATACACAAGTGGAGGCTGAGTCTGAATCAGGAATTTCCTAGGCAAACTGCTTGGGCTACAGGGGTGTCTGGCAGATAGCCTGTCCCGTGGAGTCCACACACAAGCCTGACCGTAAAGGCCTGGAGGGAATTGAACGGCCATGGGATGTGAAGCGATAGTCAGGGGTGTAGGAGGAAGACAGTAGGCAGCCTGGACTGGTGAGGGGCCCTGTGTCCTCCCACTTTTTGTTAGATGAGTGCTACTCTATGGACCTGCCACACAAAGTTTGGCCTCTTTGCTGATCTTTTCTTCTTGTGAAGGAACCTAGACCTGGCCTCCAAGTCTGCCTTGTTCTAGAAGTAGAAGCTGGTTCTCAGGGCTGGGCTGGAAAAGTGCCCAGGTTTAGAGGGCTGGCTGTGGGTAGAGTTGGGTAGGGGGTTGCCCCAAAAGCCTAGATAGGTCCTATAGCCCATGGGGAGGGAACCTGGTGACTGTCACAGGGAGTCACATGTCTGAGATGGAGCTCCACCTGAAGGGAAGGTATCTTAACTGACAGTGGGACAGCCGCTGTTGCTCACCCACAATTAAAAACCCTCGGGTCCCTCCTGGCTCTGCAGGGTACACTCTCACCTAGCAGACAACACTGATCAGGCTGATATCTTAAGGGACTCGTCTCTTTGTTTTGCCATTCAGGAGTTCAAGGCCATAGTCAACTGCATCAGCTACTAGAGATCGAGTCTCAAGAAAACAAGATAGGGCTG
Organism: Mastomys natalensis; assembly: GCA_021653895.1. Classification (NCBI taxonomy): domain Eukaryota; kingdom Metazoa; phylum Chordata; class Mammalia; order Rodentia; family Muridae; genus Mastomys; species Mastomys natalensis. The sequence goes on along the minus strand of JAJTUV010001598.1, from coordinate 28,302 downwards.
GCGAGATGGCTCAGCAGGCGGAGGCACTCACCGCCAAGTCTGACTGCCCAGGTCCATCCCAGCACCTACATGGTGGCTCACAACCACTGGTAACTCTAGTTAAGGAAATCCAGTACCCTCTTTTAGCCTCTTCAGGCACTCTGTGGTACACAGACATGTAGGCAGACAAAACACACATACACATAGAATTTTAAAAATAAAGTTCAGAGCCACTCTGTGTATGTGGCCTTGCAGGGGCTACCCTGGCAGGCGGTCTCTCCAGATTGCCAGGTTGAAGAAGGCATCTGGTCCTTGTTCTGAGTCCACTTGGACTACTGTGCTGTACTCTGGGCCACCCTACTGGCCCTCTGTGGCCGTGTTTCTCCTCGTCTTACCTGTCCCCTGTCATCCTTAGCCATGATCCTGGTGGGGCTGCTCATCGCGGTCCTGATCCTCCTCCTGGGAGCCTCCACGGTGTTCCTGATCCGTGTGGTTCGCAGAAAGCAGGAGCGCGCCCTCCGCACGGTTTGGAGCACTGCAGACGACAAGGAGCAGCTGGTGAAGAACACCTATGTCCTGTAGAGGCCCAGTGCTCAGAGAGCGAACGGGGATGACATGTGCTGTTAAAGAGAACAACTGCTTGTTGAGATCATTAGGGAGTTTGGTGTTTGTTCCCAGCCCTGTTGCTCAGGGCCTCCGCCTGACCCTGCCTCCCACGGCCCCTCCGCCCTTCCCATCACCTCCTGGAGCTGCTCTAGGAGCCCATGCTTGTAGTCTTCACTGTTTGTTTGATTTATATGGTTTTTTTTTTTTTTTTTAGATAAAGGTTTTTTAAAAATCAGGATTCTGAAAGAAAGAATGTTTAATAAAGTGGGCCTTTTAAAATAAATTTTACTATGTGCTTTGGGTTTTTTTCTTTTCTTACGACCACTAATTACAGGTGCCAAGGTTTATCTCAGGACTTGCTCAGTTATTCTGGAGTCATGTATTTGCTTTCCTGTTTTGTTTAGACACAAACTATGGGGTGTTTGTTTGTTTGTTGTTTTTCTTTTTCATACCCTACAGTGGTCCCAGGCTGATCATGACCTCTTCCGTAGCTGAGATGACTTGAGCTTGCTACCAGCTCCTAAGTGCTGACATTACCGGCGTGTGTCCCTGTACCTGGACTATTTCTGGTTGAGGCTGGAACCCAGGGCTGCTGCCCTGCTGGGCAGGCACTTCATCAGCAGAGCTGCAACAAGCTCTTTTTTTTTCTTTTGACACAAGGCTTCTCTGTGTAGCCTTGGCTGTCCTAGAACTCCCTCTGTAGACCAGGCTGGCCTCAAATTCACAGCAATCCACTTGCCTCTGCCTCCAAGTGCTGGGATTAAAGGTGTGCACCATCACACCCTGACCAAACCCCAAAATTTTTTTAAGATTTATTTTTTTATTTTATGCATATAACTGTTTTGTTTGCATGTATCTTTTGTGTACCATGTGCTGTATGCCTGGTACTTAAGGAGGCCAAAAGAAGGTATGTGACTCCTGGGAACTAGAGTTAACAGACAGTTGTGAGCTACCATGTAGGTTCTGGGAACCAATCCCAGGTCCTCTCCAGCCCACGGCCGGCGCCCTTCACTGCCCGTCTCTCCTGCCCCACTGTCTCACTCATTGCAATTCCTGGCCACATTCCTGAATACACACTGACCACTCTCCTGGACATAAGGAAGCCCTTGCTTCCCTGCATACTGACACTCTTAAATTCTGGATGTTGGGAAAAGACTGCCATCTGTTACTCGGCCAGCTGCCCTCTGACCCCCCAGAGTCCATAGCATTGTTAGGGCCACAGGAAAGCCAGGTGTCTGCCTGAGGCAGGCCCTCAGCAAGGGAGCGTGGTAGCACATGCCAGAAGTCCTAGCCCTCAGAAGCAGGAGGAAGGTCTCCAAGGCCAGCCTGGCCTGAGACCCTGTCTCAAAAACAAGAACACTTGGCCAGGGAGATGGCTCTTGGAAAGGGCCCAGTTTCATGCCCAACAACACATGGTGGCTCACAACCACCTGTTTGTTACTCCAGTTCTAGGGTGTTTTTACCCTCTTCTGGTCTCTGGGACACGAGGCACACAAGTGGTGACATACATGCAGTCAAAACACTCATATACATAAAAGTAAAAATAGTAAACAGATCACTGTCAGCACTGAACCCTGCTTTGTCCAGTACCATCTGCACTTACAGCATGGGGGCAGTTGTCATTTGTCTTTGCCCTTACAGTGGTTGAGACTGCACTAGAGGACACAAGTCAGCCTGGTCCATCAGTGTAGGTCCAATGGATGACAGACCCTTAGATCCATCCAGTCTGTAAGGGGTGCTAATCCTTCCCCAGGCGAGGCTCCTGAGTTTTGCCTGGGGATGAGCCAACCTGAAGGGATTTGACTGGCTTCTGTTGCTCAAATTGATCCAAGTGCTCCCTGGAGTTACACACTCAGTGAACTCCCACACGGTTGAGGGCTGGACACGGCCTGCTGGGAGTCTCCCCACACCGGCCTCTGGTCCTGCAGGTCTTGCTCTTGGGAAGTTTGCAAAACAGCTGTACTTGCATGGGAAGTCTTCACAGGTGGGACTGTGGTGAGCAACGCTCTGGAGGAGGAAGCTGTGAAGCTGTCCCTGGAAGGGGAACACGCCCATATTGTCCTTGGCACATCCTGGGACCAGGAACCCCAGGCCCTAGGGTTCCAAGGTTTACGAACAGGTGATTCTGAGCACTGTGAAGGTCAATCCTCGGGATTGCATTTGCTGCTCACATGGTTAAGGAGGGGCAGTCAATTGCTGGTGTAAAGCTCGGGTTCTCACCCCTTTGTAGAAGCCAGGCAATTGGCAAGCCATTGAGCCACACCCTCACCTAATTGCCTTCTTCCTTTGTGACAGCTTACTGCCCAGGCTGTGACAGCTTACTGCCCAGGCATGTATGTACGGATCTGGGGTTCTGTGAACAAAGAAAACTGTACAGATGTCTTGCTGTGCAGGAGAAGCTAGGAAACCAGTTTCTGACCCAGGAGTCTAGAGGTTAACAGCCAGGATGTTAGCTTAAAAGCAGAAGGACGTAAACTGGACTGATGACTTGGTGGAGGTGGAGCTCAGCCCGACACATTGCTTCAGTCTGATATGAGGACAGTCCCGACGTGCTTCATGCTCACCCAGCTGCCAGGATGTGGTTGAATGGGGATAATGTTGTTTATAGGAGCTGGGCCTCTCTTAGTGGGGACTCCAGGAAAGACTAAACGCATCCTCACCATAATCCCGTGTCCAGACAAACATGTGACTTAAAGCGTGTAGGAGGGACCTGGAGCATACAGCACTCCGGAAAGGGCATACAGCCATGCCAACCGGCCCTCAGCATCTGGGCTTCCCTGCCCACTATAATTGCTCACCAGAATTTTTGTTTGTTTTGTTTTTTCGAGACAGGGTTTCTCTGTGTAGCCCTGGCTGTCCTGGAACTCACTCTGTAGACCAGGCTGGCCTTGAACTCAGAAATCCACCTGCCTCTGCCTCCCGAGTGCTGGGACTAAAGGCGTGCACCACCACTGCCCGGCTGAACAGAAATATTTTTGTGAATTGAAGTAACAAAATCCCAGGCTTCGATGGGCAGTGGTGGTGCACGCCTTTAATCCCAGTACTCGGGAGGCAAAGGCAGGTGAATCTTTGAGTTGGATCCCCGCCTGGTCTACAGAGAGAGTTCCAGGACAGCCAGGGCTACATAGACCCTGTCTCAAAACAAAACTAAATAAAATCGCAGGATTGGAGTAAGCCCCTGAGGATGCCTTCAGGCAAGAAGAGGGAGGGACCCAGAAGTGACACCAGCTGGCTAGCTAAAAGGCTAGCCCTTTTCTTGAGGGCAGAGTGACACTGTTTAGCACCCTGGCACCAAGGCATTCCGGGCAGAAGTTAATGAAACAGAAGGCAAAGAACCAGAGACCAATGAGGTGCCTACAGCAGGGAAGTGGGGATCCTGAGATAGGAGCAGGTGGAGATGGCTTCCCACCAGCTGGGGCTGGGGAAGGGTAGGAGTGTGGCATCCCATGTATAATGTGATGGAGGTGACCTTAGAGACAAGGTCATGTACTCCCCTCCCATCCCCCCACTCCGAAACAACACAGGACATTTACTCTATCCCCAGGGTGCAGAAGCCCTTGCTGTCCCAGGCCCTACTGGCTACACCCTAGGGAGGCCAAGGCAGAGGTTCAACACCAATCCCCAGTGTTGACATTACGGAACACTGCTTGCTTAGGGCAAGTAGATTCTGCAAAGCCATTTACTTGCTGAGGTAAGAATTTTTGGTTTTTCATACTTTATTATTCTGTGGGACTGAGATGGAACCCAGGTCTTGTATTTGCTAGGCAAGCACTCTTAACACTGAGCCATACTCCCAGTCCCTCACTGGATTCTGGGAAAGTGCTCTACCACTGAGCCTTAAGACCCACCACTTAATCTGCACATGTGCTTTGTGCATGTATATATGTGTGCATGTATGTACACACTAGAACACATGGAAGTCGGAAGACCACCTCAGACATTGGTCCTTACTTTCTACCCTGAAACAAGAGCTCTCTCTCTTTTTAAGGATTTGTTAGTTACGTGTATCTGTGTGAGTCCAAGTGCCAGCAAAGGCCATGTGGCATCTCATCTCTGAGAACAGGAGTTATGATGGTTGTGAATGACCATGTGGGCATTGAGAATTGAATCTGGCCCTCTGGCAGTGTTAGTGCTCTTAACGGCTGAGCCATCCATCTCTTCGGTCCAGACAAGGTCTTGTTTGCTCTGTGTGTGTGATGGACTGACTGGCCCATGAGAACCTGGTATTCTATCTCTGCCTCCCATCTCACCTTAGGACACTGAGATTACAGACATGTGCTACCTCTGCCAGCTCTACAAAGCAGTCAGTTGTATGACTTGCTTTGGTTTTTTTGTTTTGAGACAAAGTCTTCTTATACATTCCTGGCTGGCCTCAATCAAACTCAGATAACCACTTACTTGCCTCTGTCTCCTGAGTGCTGGCATCAAATGCATGGACTACCACATGGGCCGGTTTGTTTTCTTAAACACAGATTTTCTTAAAAATAGATTTGTGGCTGGGCAGTGGTGGCGCAAGCCTTTAGTCCCAGCACTTGGGAGGCAGAGGCAGGCGGATTTCTGAGTTCGAGGCCAGCCTGGTCTACAGAGTGAGTTGCAGGACAGCCAGGGCTACACAGAGAAACCCTGTCTCGAAAAAAAAAAAAAAAAAAAACCCAAAAAATAGATCTGTGTTTATGTGTGAGTGTATGCCATGGATGTGCTGGGGACTGTGGAGGTCAGGAGAGGACGGCAGATGTCCAGTTCCATGCAGATGTGAGCCACCTGGACAGGCTCAACTTAGGACTTCTGTGGAGCATATGCTCCCAACCACTGAGCGACCTCTACTTCTCTCTCTCTCTCTTTCTCTCTGGTTTTTCGAGACAGGGTTTCTCTGTGTAGCCCTGGCTGTCCTGGAACTCAGAAATCCGCCTGCCTCTGCCTCCCAAGCGCTGGGATTAAAGGTGTGCGCCACCACCGTCTGGCCATTTTTCTCTCTTTTAAGTTTGTGTGTATGAGTGTTTTGATTACATGTATGTATGTGCACCATGTGCATGCCTGGTGCCCATGGAGTTCAGAAAAGGATACCCCGTGAATGTCGAGAGTTGAGCCTGGGTCTTCTGCAAGAACAAATGCCTTAACCATTGAGCCATCTCTCCAGCCCCTTGGTTCGGTATATTGAGACGGGGTACAATTGAGACAGGTGTATTTCTATGGGGTACAAGCTGACCCCCAACTACTAATCCTCCCTAGTTCCTTCCTGTCTTTTCCCAGTGTTTGGATTATAGCCAAGTATGCCGGGCAGGCAAGTGTTCATCTTCACAGGGGGTTGGGGGAGGGTAATTGAGGTGTACCTGTCCTCCGTCCCTGTGATCAGCAGGCTAGCAGAGCACTTCCCCCGACAGAGGGAAGCCAAGTCACAGGACACACCACTCTGAGTCACTTGTTGGTGAGGAGCAGAGCAGACAGGGCCCCACCCTCTTGGAATTTGTATCCTGCCTGGACAGGCTTTCTCTGCTGTTCTGTAAGGAGCTGTGGGCACAACCGCTCACCGCTCACACAGCCCTCCCCTTCAGTCATCGTGACAGAGACCAAAGGTTGCCCCACTCCCTCCTTACCTCTCCCCTCTTATCTACCCCCTCCCACTTCCTTAGAGATCCCCGGGCGGCGACGTCCCTGCCTTTGCACCTGTGAACCCTTGTACCTACCACAGTGTCTTAACTTACTTCAATAGACAGTGATTCTCCAGGTAGCCCTGGCTGTCCTTAGGACTCGCTCTGTACACCAGACTGGCCTTGAACTCTGCCTGCCTCTGCCTCCAGAGCCTGTGTCATCATGCCCTGCCTACTTCTAACTTTAAAAATGCTTATTTTACTGAGAATTTAACCTAAGGCCATATGCGTGCTAGGAAAGTGCTCTGTCACTTGGAGGAACCTCCACCTCCAGCACCCTTTTGTTCCTTCTGGACAGGGTCTTGCTGAGGTGTACTGGCTGGCTTTGTTTGTAGAGTCTTAAAATTGCAAAACAAGGCAGCATGCTGGCACAGTGGCAAACCTGTGTGTTACATAGCAAGCCTAAAGCCAGCCTGGACTATTGGAGACCCGGCCTCAAAACCGAAACCAAACATCTCTAACGAGGTTTTCACTTTAAAAATCCAAACCTTTTCAAAAAAAAAAAAAAAAAGTTAGCTAGGCATTGGTGGTGCACACCTTCAATTCAGCACCTGGCTCTCTGAGTTTGAGGCTAGCCTAATCTAAGGTTCCAGGAGAGGCAGGGCTACATAGAGAAACCCTGTCTCAAACAACAAAGCCAAGCTCTCCCAACATACCACACAGTTAGTGGTTCCTCCGCCATGCTGTTTTTCTCCATGCCTTTACTCCTTTGGTTGGTGGAGTAGGCGGTGGGTTTTAGATGCAGAGTCCCCTGCTGTTTAAGCCCAGCTCTGGCTGTATGTGGACTTACAGGCCAGATGGGTCTACATGAGACCCTGCCTCAGAAAAGGAGGGCTCAGTGATGAAGACATTGGTTGCTCTTCCGGAGGACCTGGGTTTGATTCCCAGAACCTACATGGTGACTCACAACTTAAGTCCAACTCCAGGGGACCCTACACTGTCTTTTGGTCTCTGCATGCAGCAGGCATGAATAGGTGCACACACATACATACATAGGCAAAACATCATTATAGGTTTTAAATTTTAAAGAGGTAAGGTGTTAGAAGCATTTGTTGTTCTGGTGGCTCAAAACCACCTGTAACTGCAACCCCAAGGACGGCCTCCCCAGACGCCAGCACACCCATACACAAAAGCATTCACACGTACCTTTAACGCTTTTCAGATAACAGTAAGCACCAAGTGCGTGCTGGAATGATGGGTGACAGGTGAGTGCAGGCAGTTCTACAGATGGACACTAAGCAGACATCCGAGGTGGTACATGTCCACCACGACCCTTCAAGTAGCCACCATTCCTGCCCAGTGGCGCCCACTTTTGGAACAAACAGGTAGGTGTTTTGTTTATGAATATTTTTTCCATTATAGTTTTGTTTTCTGTGCATGTGCCTGGGTGTGCACTTGTGGAAGTTCAAAGACAATTTGCAGGAGTTAGCTCTCTTCTCCCGGGTGGTTCTGGGTGATTAGACTCAGCTCATTAACCTGGCACATCTACCAGGCCACCTCACCAGCCTCCTTATTTTCTTGAGTCAGGTTTATTGCTGGCTGGCACAGAACTCACTCTGTAAGGCCAAGCTGGCCTTGAACTCAGATATCCGCCTGCCTCTGCCTCCGGAGTGTTAGGATTAAAGGCGTGCGCCACTAAGCCCAGCACTGTCAAGCTGTGTAGCCCAGGCTATGATAGAACCTTCCATCCTCCTGCCCCAGTCTCCTGAGCAGTAGGATTACAGTGCCTAGCTTGGAGCTAATGTTTGTGTTTCCAAAAGTCACATGGCTTTGCCATGTCCCAAATTCGAGATCCTACGTTCAGACGTGGAGAACAACTTCGCGGAAAGCAGACTTCCAGCCCCCAGCCTTTACAACCGTGATTTAAATTACTGCGGAAGCACTAATCTGTCACATGTAACAGCCCAAATTAAGACACCTGTCTTTACCAAAACAGCGCAACACATTTCACCATGCACTCTGCCAAGCAGGAGCCTAGGAATTTAACCCATCTGCCCTGTCTTCCAGAATCACCCCAGGGTGCAACTTTGCAGATGCCTTTCAGTTGCCACCAAATTCCTCAGACACTACTTATCTCAAGTATGATAGGAGCTGGGAACCAACCAGACCACGTCGCTCCCAGCATGCACTTTAACTTTGTTCAGGGTACACGGAAGGGCTCTCCCAAAGCAAGTACCCCCGCAGAGGGCAATCCCCCCTTCTCCTAGAAACCTACAGCCACGCCCACCCCCACTTCCCACTTCGGAAAGTCTGGGAGGAGCTCGGAGCGCCAGTGCAGTGAGTCAGGACCTAGGAGCTGCGAGGGACAAAGGTCTGGAGGGTGGGGCTTCGCAGAATTCCTGAGGTGGGCAGGTCGTGCAGTCCCACCCCCCCGCCCTAGGCACGGCCTTAAGCTTCTGGCCATCCAGACACACTGGTCACCGCCATGGAGTTTGACTTGGCCGCAGGTACGCTCCCCGGGAGTGGAGGATTAGCCGTGTAAGGGGCAGTCCTCAAAGCCTGGGATTCCTACCGAAGGGACGCCCCGACGCCCACACAACCCATACTCCCCTCTCCTCTGCAGCCCTGGGCCCTGGTTCTAAGAAGCCAGTGGGGGCAGGTCCAGTGGGAGACCCCAAACACTGTCCTCTTAAAGCGCCGGGCCGACCAGAGGCAGGCGCTGCTCACAAGCCGAAGGTAAGTCACTTCACCGGCATCGAGTACCGAGAGCCCGATAGGAGGACCGGCTTCCGTCCTGGGTCCTCGGCCACACATCAGCCTTCCAGTTTGGGTTAGAAGCTGCTCGGGCGGGTCCCTGCCCTCACTTTCACCACCACCCAACCCTCATCTAGCACGGCCCCGGCAGCTCCTCCGATTCCAGCAGCAGCAGCAGCAGCTCCAGCGACTCCGAGGCAGAGGGGAAGGTAAGAGGCCGTTCCTCTCCCAGCATGTTCTTTGGCACCTTAGACCAGACCCCGCCATTGGTCAGGGTCAGGTTAGGCTCCTTGCCGAGGTGGGTGGGGCGGGTCCAGTACCGCTCACACCCCGGTCACCTCCTCTCCTACCCACCGTCCTCGGCTCTCCAGGAGCACGCCGCTGGCTGCAAGAAGCATGAACGCTCCTCAGACAAGGCCAAGAAGCCCAAAGTGAAGAAGGAGAAGAAAAAGAAGGAGAAGAAAAAGGAGAAGGCCCCCCACTGACATATTAAACTTGCAGCCCTTTCCGCTCCCCAGCGCCCTCTGCCGGTCAGGAGCGGAGGCCGCGCAGAGCCCATCATGTTTATTGTTGCGGGTGTGCAGTTGGCGACATGAGCACCTTGGTTGGGAGGGAGGGCACGAGCCTGAGGGGGGGGGCCCTGGTCAAGCGAGATGAGTGTGGGAGCTGGAGGCCAGGCCGGCAGCTCACCGTACAAGGTGGAAGGTGAGCCAGTACATGAGGACCGGCTGCGCAGCCGCCACCGCCATAGTCAGGTACATGCGCAGCTGGTTCCGCGCCCCGCGCACCGGCACGCCTTCAGCCGCTGCCTGGGCCAGGATCTTGAGCCGCAGTGTCCGGATCTGGGTGGCAAGGGGAAAGTGAGTCAGCGTGGGGGACCCGTAAGTGCCAGGCAGCCCAGGGATGAGCCCCTGCCCCTCTGTGGCCTCCAGTTTGTGTTCCTAGAAGGGTCTGTTGAATAGCTACCTCCCCCAGGCCCTGTGAACAAACCCGTAGTGAGCTGCAGAGGCAAAGGCCAGAAGAGCACGGCCTAGCTGCTTCCAGCTACCCTGAGACAGTGCCCCCCTTCATGCATCGCAGATTCTCGAAGATAACACTCCCAAATCACGCCAGCTCCAGAAGACAAACTAGAAGAGCTATTTTCTTTTTGGTTTTGCTCAGATAAGATGCCTTGCCCTCCCCTCCCTCCCGAGTCAGTTCTCTCCTTCCACCATGTGGGTTGTGGAGACAGAACTCAAAGTTGTCAGGCTTAGTAGCAAGTGCCCTTTACCTGCGTAGCCACTCACAGGTCCCAATGTTTTTTGGATGCACGTGTGTTTGTATGTGTACACATATTTGTGGGGGCTAGAGGACCTTTGGGGGGGTCACTTTTTCTTGGGGGGGCCGGTTCCTTCATTAACCAAGCATTTACCGAGTAGGCTAGGCTGGTAGACCAATGAGCTCCAGTTACCCTGTCTTGACATTCCTAGCTCTAAGGATTGAAATCAGGTCTTCCTTACTGACAGAGCCCTCTCTCCAGCTCCCTTAATGTTACACGATGACAAGGCTTATGCTTGTGGGTCAGCGCCAGTGTTTCCCTCTGCTTCCCCCTCATGCTCAGTCTAAATCTACCCAAGACCCCAGGTGTGGTCACCAGGCATCCCATTTTACAAAAGAAACTGAGGCTTATGTAGAGGAGGTAGATTAGGAACACCCAAACATGGCAGTCCCCATGGCCCCCAGTCAGTACTCTACACCAGCTGGCGGGACTCAGGGGCATGTTGGCAGAAAGCCTAGCATATAGGAACAGAAGTAAGAGACCCAAGCGGAGCCTGTGTACTGGGCAACCCTGCCCCCAGCCTAGGATCCTGACTGGCTCTTGCTCTCAGAAGGACCCACATAAGAGACTCCCTCTTCCAGGAGGCTCTCCTAGCCCCAGATTTGGTACTTGGATGCTCCAAAGACCTCCCTAAGCCACACTAGGAGGCCTGAAGCCTCAGCCCTGCCCACCCCGAGCCCCACTCACCATGAACACAAAGATGGACACACAGCACCAGGCAAGCACCAGGTAGTAGCCGATCTTCCCAAAGAGCAGGCCCGTGAGGACCCCGCCAATCATCCTGAGGTCAGAGGCAGGAATCAGTGTGAAGAAGAGGCTGAGGTCTGGGGCTGGCAGGCAGGGTAGGAGCACTCACCCCACATATTTGTAGCCCAAGAAGGCCACCAGGTCAATGGTGGTGAGGTCCGTGTTGACAGTGACCAAGTAGAGACTGAGCAGGATGGCTACGACTTCCAGCGTCAGCCAAGCCAGTGCCGAGCTCGCCTGTAGTCCCAGGAGGTCTGGGGAGAACCTGCCAGAAGAGATGCCCCCTGAGCATCACCTGGGCAGCCCCATGTTGACGGCACTGGAGGTGGAACAGAGACCACCAAGAATCTGGGTCTGTCCCTAGACAGTGACACTCAAGTCAGGGCTGAGATGAGGACCTCAGTCCTGTGAAGGGTACCAGGAAGGTTCCTCCCTAAAGAAATGTCAGCTGGGCTGAAGCCTCAAAGTCAGGAACCGGTGAGGAAAGGGCCGTGCTCCACCTAGGAGTTTCAGTTCTATGACACGTGCCACAAAAGGGAAGGGACAGGCAACTGTGAGGGAGGTGGGGCCTTATCAGCCTGGGGGTTAGGAAGTTACACAGGATGAACCTCTGCGAAGGGGCAGGTGCTGAACAGAGGGGAACAGCAGTTCCTGTGTCAGTGAACTAATCGGATGTGCAGGGGCCCCGAGGCGGCAGCAGCAGGGCTGGGTGAGTTAGGAGGTGGGCAGGGTCAACTGCTTGACCTTCCAGCCATTGACAGCTTACAGGATAGGAGGACGCCAGGCCCACCTCTTAGAGCTTTTAGGGCGAGATTACAAGGGGTGAAGGTGGGAGCCACTTACTTAGGGGACGGTGAATGCAATAGATTGGTGGGGTGGAGGCCAAGAGGAAGGAAGGCTGGATTTCGAAGGTGGCCCAGCACAAATGGGTTTGAAGAGCTCCATGTGGAAGGTGTCACTGAGTGACTGGCCACTAGATGGGGCTGGCCCAGGACAGGAGAGCTGAGACCTCTCAGAGGACTCTTAGCCTCATATCCCCATGTCTTCCCCTGCTCCAGGACCCTTACCTGTCCTGGGTCCCCAGGGCGAGGCCGGCCACCAAGATGTACGTGATGAAGGCCATGGCTGTAGAAAGCAGACAGACACTCGTCAGAGGACGGAAGCCCCTATGGCACCAGGCACCCTAACACCCGTCCCAAACGCCCGGGCAGTGGTGGGAGGGGACAACCTGGAATGTAGAGGTCTGGAGCGTTGACGTCAAAGCGGGGGGCCACTGGGGTGTCCTGTTGGTATTGTACCTCCCAGTCCTGTGGAGAGAGTTGGGACAGTGGCAGCACCCCAGGGTGGGGGTCCTTCCACCCTGCTTCCTGGCAGGCGCTGAGCCGGTGCTGCTCACCTGGTGGAGGTAGGGAAACACAAGCAGCCCGAGCTTCCTGCCCACGTACACCGTGTCCACCGCGAAGTAGTACTTGAGCTTGCTGACGTGGAGGAAGCGGCCCATCTGGAGAGACAAAGCTCAAGCTAAGGCCCTGTGGCCCCTGCCTGCCATTCGCTCCCAGCCTGCCGCCCACCATGCCAGCCGACTCACATTCTTATCTACCAGCTCCTTGCCCTGAGCGGCCAGGCTGCTCCCGTACACCATCGCCATGTTGGACATAGGGGCAGCCAGGAAAGCTGCCTCGGATGAAGAGGTGGGTAACCCAGACCACCAGGTGATGGCTGGCCCCCATAGCCCCGGCTTGGAGCTGAACTTGTGTCGTCGAAAAACTGGTGGGGATCAGCCATGCCTGGTTGGGACACTGGGACCCTCCGCTTTGAGGCTACAGGGAGAAAGGGAAGAGTTCATTAATTCTGCCCAGATTTCACTGCTCTCTCCAGCTACAGCTGGGGCAAAGGTCACCAAAATAGCCCCTGTCGTGATGTCAGATGGGCTGCCATCCTACCACCCATCAGGCAACTATCCCTACATCCATCCATTCATCTGTCCATCGATTCATCCATTCATCTACTTACCCAACATCCATTCATCTATCCATCCATTCATCTACTTACCCATCATCCATTCATCTATCCATTCATTCATCTACCCATCCATTCATCTATCCATCATCCATCCTTTACTTATCCACCTGTCACCCACCATTTACCCCTCATTTCCCATCTATATAAACGATAATGAAAGCTCCTTCATCTTGGCGTCTACTCTGCACAAATTCTGTACCAACCGTGACAACAGAGCTCCTGCTCCTACCCCTTCCTGACGTGACTCCCCCGAAGTCTCCAGCAGCCGGCCTCTCGGTGTCCCTGACACGCAGCTCAGCTCGGTTCTGTACTGGCCATGGCTCCCTGCTCTCTGCCCCAAGGTCTTGCTGCATGTATCTCTCTTGGCAGCGCCCCCCGCCCCCCACTGGTGTCTACAGCCCTGAGTATCCACGGCAGATGAGCTGTGTCTTTCTCTTGTTCACTGCAGGGTCCCCGGGGCAGGGATGCCCCTTGTTTGCAGGTGAATCCCCCAGTTCCCAGAACAAGCTTAGAGTGGGCGCTCACCCTATTGGGCAGCTATGGGAAGCAACCTAGCCAGCTCCATGGCTGGTGTGGAGCGCCAGTCACACCCCGTGTGTGCCACATAACAGTCACACTCATTTACTCACAGCCAGCCCAATTCAACTGAGGCTGTCGCCATTTTTAAGTTATCAATAAAGATGTTCTAATTCACAAGGGTTAAGGGACAGGCTCTTGGAAAGAAGGAGAAGACCCTCTGAGAGCATGGGTGTGGGCCTCTCTAAGAGTCACAGAAGGTAAGATGTACCAGGTGAGGCTATGGGCTTCTCGAGACAGTTTACTACTGCCCACATTTCATAGAGGAAGCCGAGGTTCAAAGTCATACAGGTACAACAAGACCACACCCACTTCAAGAGCTTGCCGGGCCAAACACAGCGCCACGTGCATTTCATTCCAGATGTGGGAGGCAGAGGATCTCTGTCCCAGGCCAACTTGGTCTACATAGCAAGTTTCAGGAGAGCCAGGAGAATACATACAGTTTGCCAGGACATCTCAAAATCCAAACAACCCTCTCCTAAAACACAAAGCAAAACCAACAATGGTGTGGAAAGGCTGGGAAAGTGACTCAGCCATGAAGAGTGCTTGCTGCTTTTCCAGAGGACCCAAGTTTAATCCCCAGCACCCACGGCCACCAAGGAACTGGTTGACTTCAGGGAGTTCGATACCCCCTTCTGGCTCTACCGTACACACAGCACACAAATAAAACATTAAATCGCCGGCGTAGGTGCGCACGCCTTTAATCCCAGCACTTGGGAGGCAGAGGAAGGGGATTCTGAGTTCGAGGCCAGCCTGGTCTACAGAGTGAGCTCCAGGCCACAGGCTACACAGAGAAACCTGTCTCGAAACAAAAAAAAAAAAAAAAAAAACATTAAATCTTAAAGAGACAAAACAACCCCAAACCCAAGGTAACTAGGCCTGAGGAATGAAATCCAAGGTTGATCTCGACCATCCACATGCAAGCACACACAAGGTTCAGGGTTCAATTCCCCTGCATGGCATAAAACAAAAACGAAACGAAAGTTATCTGTAAAAGTTCTATCTGACTTCCTGAGGGTAACCAGGGAAGTGGAGGCTGCTGAGTGGGCCAGGCTAGAGAATTTGACAGACAGGGCTGGGATGGGGATATGCAAAGTAGCCATTTAAGTACTGAGCCAGGGGCTGGAGAGATGGCTCAGCAGTTAAGATCACTGACTGCTTTTCCAGAGGTCCTGAGTTCAATTCCCAGCAACTACACAGTGGTTCACAACCATCTGTAATGGGATCCAATGCCCTCTTCTGGTGTGTCTGAAGACAACTACAGTGTACTCACATAAAATAAATAAATCTTTAAAGAAAAAAAAAAAAAAAAAAAAAGACTGAGCCCGGGGGCCGGATATGGAAGCTGTGCAGTACTGGGCAGAGGAGGTGAGAGGAACCCCTATCTTCTCAGACTGGTCTAAGCAGGGTGGGAGGTGGTGTCTGCAGAGACGGGGTAGCCCTAGGGTCCTGGATACTGGTTGCTGAGCACTGGAAATTGTGTACGTAAGACTGCACACTGGGAGCACACTGGTCTGACTAGACCATGGTGAACCTGCCTTCAACTGTCTCCTCTCAAGCTGACTGCTGTGACATCCATAAACTGTCGGCTGGGCATGGTGGCTCACATCTGCACCGAGAGGCTGAGACGAGGGTTGTGTGAACACGTGCCACTATGTTTTTAAAGACTTATTTTACTTATGTGGGTATTGATTTTGCCTGCTGCTGCTGTGAGCCACCATGGGTGTGAGATGGGGCTGAACCAGGTCCTCTGCATGAGCAACAGAGTCTTAACTAATGAGCCGTGTCTCCACGTGTACGTGTTGGTGTGTGCACACAGGGTGCTTGTGTGTGCAGAGGCCTTTCTCAATCACCCTCCACCTTACATTTAACCTGGAGCTCGCTGATCTGGCTAGGCAGGCCGGATGACAAGGATATGCAATTCTGTCTTGGCCTTCAAAGGGCTGGGTCACAGCATGAGCTGCCATGCTTGGCTATTTACTTGGGGGCAAGCTCAGGTCCTCTCACTTGAGCAAGGTGCACTTGGCTTGACTGAGTCATTTCCCCAGTCCCTCCCTCACTGTTTTTAAAAAAGGCTCTCCTTACATAAATGGCCCAGGTGGGTCTTGAACTCAAGATCCTTCTTTCTGCCTATGCCTTCCATGTATCTAGGACAACAGGCCTATCCCTCTGGCTCAGATTGTTCCGATCCTATGAGCATTTGGTCCTCAACTCGGGTGGTGCCAACCTCCAACCCCGCTCCTGGGCCGCCACAAAAACGATTCACCTCACACGTCTCACCCAGAAATGTCTGGCTGGCGCTTCTGTCAGGTCTTGCTGAAGACCTAGCAGCAGATAAGATGACAGTGCTCCTGCCTCCCCAGACATTCTCTGGGTTGGATCCTTTCCAGCTCTCAGAAGTGGGTGACCTAATTCTCCACTCCTGCCCTCCTCCCACAGAGCGCAATCTCACAGCCACAGTGCCTGTGCTCTGCCGCTGGCCGCTCTGAGGCCTTTGAGGTCCCAGTGTGCTGCCCTCGGGAACTCCCACTGGCTGCCTCTAGGCCTCAGCTTTCCACCCTCCTGCTGCCCTGTGACATCCAGTCTCTCACAGTGCCTTTCCCCTTCCCTTCTGTCCAAGTCATTGCCTATTGGACTTAAGTGTCTCACCTGTTCCCAACTATTTTCCTTTTTCCTTCTGTTTTTTTTTTTGAGTCAGGGCTTTATCTTTTTGGCTTTTTTTTTTTCCCCTAAAGACAAGTCCTCACTATGTAGCTCCTGTTGTCTTGGACTCACTCTGTAGCCCGGCTGGCTTTGAACTCATGGGTAATCCTCCTGCCTCTGCCTTACAAGCCCATCACCTGTAATGATCCCTTTAAGTGAACGGAGGGAACCTTTTCATCCTCTGCCCGAATCAAGGACCACCGTACTGAGAATTAAATTCTAACACCTCCTCAGGCCTGTGTAACCTGCCCTCAGCCCTGCTGTGGCTCCAGCCTCGAGCCCCAAGGCCTCTCAGGTTCCAACTTTGACAGACTCTTTGCTTTAACATACAGTGCTATCATCCTAGATTCCTCAGGACACTGGAGATTCTGCTCAAATGTTCTACCTTACGGTCCCTTCTCGTAACGCCCAGGCTTGGCATAGGCCTCCACTGCCTTTTTCTCCAGGAAGCCCCTAGGTCTTTCCTCCTTAGGCATGCCCTCTTCAAGAATGCAAAGATACTTCTAGTTCGAACAACTGTTCCACACCTCCAACCTGTGCACGCTATATTATAAAAAGAACTAATTCGTCCTAGGTATGTGTGTGTGTGTGTGTGTGTGTGTGTAAGTCAGACAGTCATTCTTTCTTTCTACCATAGATCCATCTCAGGTAGTCAGGCTTGGTGGCAGGTGCCCTAATTAGAGCCATCTCTGGAATCTACCCCTGACTTCTCCCACCATTTTCTTTAAACACATGTTGCCCAGGAAACCCATAACTTTCTTCCCTCAAACTCCCAAGTGCTGAGGTTATAGGTGAGCACCGTGACCCCTCCCCCATGCTCCCTATCACAGCAGTTCCATTGCTCTGTACTGGCAGCTCCATGACAGGAATTAATGCTGGCTGGCCACACATCACAGGCTGTCAGATGCTAAGGAGTGAAACGGTAAATGGAACCTCCTCAAACGCTAGTCACAATCCGGATTATACATACACACTCTCTCTGGTTCTTACTACTCCCCAACTACTCTTGTTGACCGATGTGTTTCCTTCCTTGGAAAGTGTCTATCTTCCTCCTGAACTCCAGCTGTAAGAAAGCAAGGACCAGGGCTTCGGTGGTTACTAGTGTGTACCCAAATTCCAGCCCAGGGCCTGGCACAGGTTTCACTGGAGCAAGGTATGTTGGATGAATAAATGAAGCAAACAGGACATAGATATATAGAGAGAAACCAAGAGAGATTCAAATTCCCATCTGGGAAAAGAAAAAAAAAGCTGGAAAAAAGAGGTTAACAGGACTATAAATACTGGTGGCGAGCGTAAATGGGGTGTAACTATGGCCCTGTCCGCACAGGGAGTGCCCAGGGGCCGTATTACGGAGCGTGGGTGACAGCTCGTGGGCACTGGGAAGCCTCGGAAAGGTGGGGAGCACAGGAAGTCAAATCGCTGACTGCAAATGAATGGAAGTAGCGTTTCTCTGAACATCGCACTAAATCTTCCTCCAACTTGCTATCTTTTAAAGGAATTTTCTAAAGAACCTACCCGCGATGCGCCCCCTATCCGGACGTGGCATCCCTGCGCTGTGCACACCTAGAAACTCCAGGTCCGGGATCTCGTGACCTCCGTCTGACCTGGAGTGACCTCGCCAACCGCCGCGACAGCCCCGCCACACCCTCGCCCGCCCGATCTCCTCAGCCGGCCACGTACGCCACTTACGCAGCCGGGGCGTCCCCGCCGGCGCCGCCAAACCTGTCGCGTGCATGCTTAGATGCCACCGCCGCGAACGCCACAGCCGCAGTTCAGAATGGGCCCGCCCGGTTCCCGTAGCCACGCCCCAATGTACCGAAAGACCCAATAGGAGTCACGATGGCGCGAGAGAGCCACGCCCTCTAGGGGGTGGCTACCCTGGTTGAGTGGGCGGTGGCTTACATAAGAGGCGGGAACTCGGGCCCATGACGTAAGGGGAGGGGCCGTACCTTCGTGGCAGCGGGGCGGAGCCTGGGACGATCCTACGAGGAGAAAGCTTCAGGCAGGAAGGAAAACGTTCCTATTGTTGAGTGCGGAAGTCGACGGGATTTGTAGTTCTTTACGGGCGAGCACTAGATTTAGTAAGCTGAGCGCACAGGGAGGCTGAAGAAGGGTGAAAGGCGCGGAGAATAATGGATTATCGCAGTTATACCGGCTCATCTGTCGTTTACACAAAAGCAGCACTCTTTTTTTTTTTTTTTCGGTTTTTCGATACAGGGTTTGTTGTTTAAAAAAAGAAAAACGGACCGGCTGCAGAGGGTTTCCGGAGGAGAAGTTTATTTAGGGCAGAGGGGAGAGCAGAGAAAGGTGGAGGCCGGCCATGACCACGCGGAGGGGGGAGGGAAGGGGATACGACCTGCAGGCGCGGGGTCAAGGAGCAAGAGAGTAAGAGAGAGAGGAGGGGCCAGACAGCCCCTCTTATAATAGTGGGCAGGGCTACCTGGCCGTTCCCAGGTAGCCTTGGGAGGAGTATACCTACCTGTTGCTAGGTAACTGTGGAGGTGGAGTTTAACAGAATGCTAACAGGGTTTTTCTGTGTAGTCTTGGAACTCACTCTGTAGACCAGGCTGGCCTCGAACTCACAGAGATCTGCCTTGCTAGGGATTAAAGAAACATGGCACCAGCGCCCATTTAGGCTGAGAAACGAAGTTTAGCTTCGTGGATCACTTCTGTATTCCCAATACTGAAGAAGCTGAAAAGAAAAGTCACGAGTTCAAAGCCAATCTATGCGTTGAACACAGTGTGCGCTAGTCTCAAAAAAAAAAAAAGGTTGAAAGAGCCCCTCAGCATAAGAGGGCCGGTAACTTTCTTCGAGGATCCTTTAGGCAATTCCCAGAAGTTCATGAACATGTTTCTCACATGGCTCTTTCCTTCAAACTTTCTGTCCACCAAAGGTACTGCATACAACCCCACAGCTGAATGCACACAAGTGCAACTTTGAGTATAAAACCCTGAAAACTAACTTCCTCATGTTTCTCTCTCTCTCTCTCTCTTTTTTTTTTTTTTTTTTTGGTTTTTTCGAGACAGAGTTTCTCTGTGTAGCCCTGGCTGTCCTGGAGCTCACTCGGTAGACCAGGCTGGCGTCGAACTCAGAAATCTGCCTGCCTCTGCCTCCCAAATGCTGGGACTAAAGGCGTGCGCCACCACTGCCCGGCTGTGGATTTTTTTTTTTTTTTTTTTCTTTTCTCTCTTCCTTAATATGCCCCACCTCTTTGATTTGAGAAAGGGTCTCACACAGTCTAGGTTGACCTCGAACTCATTAAGCTAAACTTGTCCTTGAACCCTGATCTTCCTGCTTCTACATTCCAAATCCAGGGATTACAGCTGTGTACCACCACACCCGTGGCTGGCCCTTTTCTGTGTCGTCGTCCCCCCCCCCCCCGCCACCCCCCATCCCCCACCCCCCCCAACCCCCCACCAGCTTATCAAGGGCAAAGAAAAATGGTCGGAAATGCCTCTGAGCAGTGATAGCACTCCAGAAGGAGATGGTCAGCAAGTGACACTATCATGTGACTTCC
Organism: Mastomys natalensis; assembly: GCA_021653895.1. NCBI lineage: Eukaryota > Metazoa > Chordata > Mammalia > Rodentia > Muridae > Mastomys > Mastomys natalensis. The sequence goes on along the minus strand of JAJTUV010001598.1, from coordinate 8,491 downwards.
CTTTCCTCTTCTGCATTTGGCTTCTCAGGGAGAAGATCTGCATCAGATGCAGTCCTCTATGGAGACACAACGTTTTGCCTCTGTGTTAGCATCTGACTCCTACCTCCATTTCTCATCCTCAGTCTTCATCTTGTCTACATCCATCTATCTGTGACCTTTTTAAAAACTTAGTGCTGGGTGGTGGTGGCGCATGCCTTTAATCCCAGCACTTGGGAGACAGAAGCAGGCAGATTTCTGAGTTCGAGGCCAGCCTGGTCTACAGAGTGAGTTCCAGGACAGCCAAGGCTACACAGAGAGAAACCCTGTCTCGAAAAACCACAAAAAAAAAAAAAAAAACCTTAGTAAAGCAGACATTGACATTTTGGGCTTGCTGTGGGCCTCTTGTGTGTATATAGTCATCTGTCTATATATAGGTGTCTGCTGAATCCCTACCTATTACAGAATCCTCAAATGCTCATGTCTGTTATATAAATAGTGCGGTCAGGTCTGTTGGCACACACCTGTAATCCACCACTTGGGATGTGGTAGCAGGAGGTTCAGAAGTTCAAGACCATCCTTGGGTATATACTGAGTTCAAGTCAACTACTTTAAAATCATCTAAAAAAAAAAAAAAAAAAAAAAAGATAAAATAAGGTGTGTGGCACTCCTGATACTGAGACAAAAGGATCAAGAGTTTAGAGCTCTTTTTTTTTTTTTTTTTTTTTTTTTTTCCCTGAGGCAGGGTTTCTCTGTGTAGCTCTGGTTGTCCTGGAACTCACTCTGTAGACCAGACTGGCCTCGAACTCAGAAATCCGCCTGCCTCTGCCTCCCAAGTGATGGGACTAAAGGCGTGTGCCACCACTGCCCAGCAAGTTTAGAGCTCTTAATGATGGCACATACCTTTTAAACTGAACAGTTGTGAAACAGAAACAGGTAGATCTCTGAGTTTGATTTATAGAGCGCCGGGCGGTGGTGGCGCACGCCTTTAATCCCAGCACTTGGGAGGCAGAGACAGGCGGATTTCTGAGTTCGAGGCCAGCCTGGTCTACCGAGCGAGTTCCAGGACAGCCAGGGCTACACATAGAAACCTTGTCTCAAAAAAAAAGGGGATGAGTAGGTGGGAGGGGGGTGGACTGGAGAGATGGCTTAGCAGTTAAGAGCATTGTCTTCTCTTCCAGAGGACCTGGGTTCAATTCCCAGCAACCACATGGCAGCTCACAACTGTCTATGACTCCAGTTGCAGAGGGTCCAACAGCCTCACACAGACATGCGTGCAGGCAAAATACTAATGCACATGAAATAAAAATAAATTTAGGGGAGGCAGAGGCAGGTGGATTTCTGAGTTCGAGGCCAGCCTGGTCTACAGAGTGAGTTCCAGAACAGCCAGGGCTATACAGAGAAACCCTGTCTTGAAAAACCAAAATAAATAAATAAATAAATAAATAAATAAAATAAATAAATGGGAAAAAAAGCAGGGCAAAAAAAGTTGGTGTAGCAATGGTGGTAATAAGCCTTTACTCCCAGCACTTGGGAAGCAGAGGCAGGCAGATCTCTGAGTCCAGGCCAGCCTGGTCTAAAGAGCCAGTTTCAGGACAGCCAGGGCTACACAGGCAAACCCTGTCTTAGAAAACAAAAGAACAAACAACGAAGAGGTCAGGGCCAAATTGGGCTTGTATTTGTATGTAACATGTGTAATCCTTCCATAGGCTTTAAATCATTATATATACATATATGTGACATGTATCTATATATGTCTCTATATAATACTTTTTTCATTTTCAGGTGCTGAAGATTAAACTTAGGGTTCCGTGTGAGCTAAGCAAGAGCTGTGTTACTGAGCTCTATACTCCGCCCCTATAGCATACCACAGCACTTCTTATGTCTCATACAACCTGAAGGCTATGTCAATCCTTATACTTCCGTATCGGTGAGGAAACAGTGGCCGGAAGGCTAGGGCTGTAGTTCTGTTGGTAGAGTGTTTGCTCTGCATCCTGAGGCTGTGAGTTCAAACCCTACCAGCACCAGTGAGGAAAAAATCCATACAGAAGTAATACTGACTCAACTTTTGTTGTTTTTTAGGTTTTTTTCAATACAGAGTTTCTCTGTGTAGCCCTAGAAGTCTTGGAACTAGCTCAGTAGACCTTACTGACCTTGAACCTTCTGCCTCTTCAGAACTGGGATTAAAGGTGTGAGGCACCACCACCCAGATAAGACTTTTGTTTATTTGTTTGTTTGTTTGTTTGTTTGAGACAGGGTTTCTCTGTATGTAAACCTGGCTATCCTGGAACTCACTCCATAGACCAGGCTGGTCTTGAACTCAGAGATCTGCCTGTCTCTGCCTCCTGGAGTGCTGGGATTAAAGGTGTGCAACACTACCACTAGGTTAAGACGGAACTTTAAGAAAAATTTTTATTTGGGCCAGAGAGATGGCTCAGTAGTTAAGAGCACTGGCTGCTCTTCCAGAGGCCCTGAGTTAATTCCCAGCAACCACATGATGGCTCACAGCCATCTGTAATGTAGTCGCATACATAAAATAAATATCTTTTTTTTTTTTTTTTTTTTTTTTTTTTTTGGTTTTTTGAGACAGGGTTTCTCTGTGTAGCCCTGGCTGTCCTGGAACTCACTCTGTAGACCAGGCTGGCCTCAGAAATCTACCTGCCTCTGTCTCCCAAGTGCTGGGATTAAAGGCGTGCACCACCACTGCCTGGCATTTTTTTTTAATTTTTAATTTTTATTTTTTTAAGCTGTGTGTGTATGAGTATGTAGGGAGTATGTGCACTTGGGTGCAGTTCTTGTGGCTGCCAGAAGAGGGCATTAGATCCCCTGGTACTGGAGTTAAAAGTCCTGAGCCATGGAACAGGAATGATGTGAAGTCAACAATATTTGTTCTTTTCTGCTTTTAATCTTTTCAGAAAAGATATTACATACATTTATATGTATGTACGGATAGATAGTTTGCCTGCAAGTGTAGCACATACATGACTCGTGCCTTCAGAGTTACAGATGGGTGTGTGCTGCCATGTGAGGTTTGAAACTGAACCCCGGGTTCTGTGCAAAAGCAGCCAGTGCATTTAACTGCTGAGCCGTCTCTCCAGACCTGGGATGCCTGCAAGTCTCCTGCTTCTCTCTCCTTTTACTGCTAAAATAATAAGTGAGCGCCACCATGCCTCTCTGTTCAGTCTCCTTCTACACTTGTTGGTGTCAAGGATTCTCACATAATCCAGGCTGTTCTCGAACTTCCAATCCTCCTGCCTCTCTCTCTCTCCTGAGACCTAAGATGACAGACATGCACTATCTATTCTGTCTTTTCCTCCATTTTGTGTGTGTTTGTTGTGTCTATGTGCACAGGTGTGTGTGAGTGTGGGCATGAGAGTGACCATTTGCCTGTGGAGGTCTGAGGATACTTACAGGACTCTGTTCTCACCTTCAACATGCCCCAGGGATTGATCTCAGGTCTTCAGGAATGACGTGTGTGTGTGTGTGTGTGTGTGTGTGTGTGTATGTAAAGGTAAGTGGGGGGCTTGGGTGCAGTACCTACTTAACCATTGATCTGTCTGACCAGTTTCTGCATTCTGTGTTGAGTGTTCTTTTTCCCCTTTGTTTACTGGAAATCATGCCGGAGGGTGAAGGCCTTGACCGAGGGCATGTGTACACAGACAAGGCCCGACTAAGCCCTGGGACATAGTAGCTATTGTTGCTGTTTTTATTATCAGGTATCTCTTCCTAGAGATTGCCAGTCCTAAACTGGGCTCCGTCCCAAGAATTACCACAGTTTTATAAATAGAACCTGTTGCATGTATCTGAGCTGCGGTCTACTGGTGGGGAGGATTCTGGTCTGCCCTCCACACAGCTGTAAGGAGAGCACTGAGTCAGGTCGTAGAAGGATGTGGGGAGACCCACGGGAGAAAAATAAAGGAAATGCCTCTTTTAGTTTTACCTATTAATTTAATATCGAGGCACTGTCTCACTTTGTAACCTTGGCTGACGTGGACTTCCTCTGTAGACCAGGCTGGCCTCCTGTAGATATCCATCTGCTTCTGCCTCTGCCTCCCAAGTGCTGGGATGAAAGAAGTGAACCGCCCCTAACTACTTACTAGTTTGTTGCTGGTTTTTGTTTTGTTTTGAGACAGGCTTTGCTATACCCAGCTCTTCCATCTTTAATTTTTTGTATGTATGTACGAACATCTCAGCCTCCTGGGTATAGGGGATCTATCAGGGCTGGAGTCCCTACCCTGAAATATATAGATTTATGAATATATTTATACATATATATATTTCTATGCATATGGGTGTTTTGCCCGCATATGCCTGGGCACTATGTGTTTGCCTGATGTCCGAGGAGACCAATAGAGGGCATTGGATCCCCTGAAGCCCCTGGAACTGGAGTTACAGTTGTTACTCACCAGGTAAGTGCTGAGAACAGATAGAATCCAGGTTGTCTGCAGTAGCAGCTAATACGCTGAACCACTTCACTATCTCTTCAGCCACACCACCGCACCTTTTTGACACAGATATTCACTAGGTAGCCCAGGTTGGTCTGGATCCGGTGATGGCCCAGTCTGTTCCTCAAATGTTAAGGGTATTATGTGTAAGCCACCACAACCACACCAGAAGTTTTATTTGTTCATCTTTTGTGTTTGTTTTGTGGTTTTTGAGACTGAGTCCTACTATGTAGCCCTGGAACTTACTATATACACCAGGCTGGCTTGAACTCAGAAATAAATCTGCCTCTGCCTCCTAAGTTCTGGAATAAAGGGGTGCGCCACCATGAAAACAAGCTATGTATTGTTTATTTATTGAGAGTCCTTCCAACAATGCTCCCTGACTCCTGGTCAATTATCCCAAGATCTTCGCCCCCTCCCGCCCACCCACAGCTTATCTTAGTGCCTCAAGCAAAGACCGGGTACAGTACAGACGTTAAGACAAGTGTTTTACGGCCTGATCACTAGAGGCCTGTCTTGCGTTGTCCCAGGTTGCCCTGAACACCAGTCCTGCCTCAGCCTCCCGGGTGGTTTAAGATTACAGACAGAAAGCTCTCACTTCGGAGGAGAGTTTCAGTTCTGAGTTAAGAAGTCACGACTCCCGCAGGAACGTCAGACAGAAAAGGCCTCCGCCGCCGTTCCATCCCATTGGTCTCCGGGATCCCAGGGCGTCGAACTCCACCCTCCGTGTCTGTGTACCTACACCTGGTGTTTGGGCGTGCCTCAGTTTCCCAGCGGCAGGGCGTTCCGCCAGCCCCGCTCCTCCCCCTTTTCCTTTTCCTCTTCCTCTTCGGGGCGTCGGTGGCCGCGCCTGGAGCTCCCGGAACTAAAAAGCGGACCTCGGGCGGTGGGCCGGCGGGGGCCACGTCAGCGGGTGGCGGGCTGGAGGAGCACCATGCGGCGGGGCGCGCTCCTGGCTAGCGCCCTGGCCGCCTACGCCGGGTACCTGGCGCTGGGCGCGCTGCTGGTGGCGCGGCTGGAGCGACCGCACGAAGCCCGGCTGCGGGCTGAGCTGGGGAAGCTGCGGGAGCAGCTGCTGCGGCACAGCCCGTGCGTGGCGGCTCACGCCCTGGACGCCTTCGTGGAGCGGGTGCTGGCGGCTGGACGGCTGGGACGCGCAGCGCTGGCCAACGCCTCGGGACCCGCCAACGCTTCGGATCCCGCGTGGGACTTCGCCTCGGCGCTCTTCTTCGCCAGCACGCTAGTCACCACCGTGGGTAAGTGAGCGCGGTCCATCAGCCACTCCGCGACCAGCGTACGGGTCCCTCAACATACACCTTCATCCCAATAGTCCTGGAACCGGAGGATCCTCCATTCCCAACTGACCCACGCTGGCCGCGGCTGCCCGATTTGGAGAGCCCCCGTGCAAGCCGAGCCGTTCCTCTCAAGTACACACCACAGTTGTCTCGCAGTAGGGACCCCCTCATAATACTTTCACAGACAGCATCCCCTCTGGTGCCTTTTTGTTTGGTTTTGAGATAGCATCTCCCTTTAGGCGCAAGCTGGCTTGGAATTTCATCCTCTTGCCTCAGCCTCCTAAATGCTGAGATTACAGGTGTGGGCCACCAGAGCTTGCTCACTCTTGTCTTAACCCTAGGATTATCATAGGTGATCAGCAAGGGCCTAGGACTTTCCTCGGGTGTCTAACCTGGGGGGGTGGGGGGCGCTGTGTTACAATAGGGCTGGCACACCATCTCTTCCAGCCTTGTCTCCTGGCTCCAGATAGGTCCTCTCTGGAACAATCCACTTTAGCTTCCTCCTGAACTCGGTGCCCCAGTGAACTGTGAGTTGAACTCAGGCCTTCGTGCATGCTAGTTGTAATCGCAGGGCACCATTATTGGAGGCCTGTCTTCTAGGAAGAGCCCTTAGCCAGACCTGAGACCATTTTTAGGATCCCTTCCGCTTTGGGCACGCTCCAGCAAGAGCTCTAGACAGAAGGTACCCATCCCCCCTGCTCCCTCATTTCCCACTTTAACACAGGGTTCCAGCCATCTTTCCACCTCCCTGGGTTGCTGGGGTCCTCCCAGTGTTTTCGCTCTAGACTCAGGATTCCTGGAGGAGCAGCTCCAACATCCGGGTGTAAGAAAGGTACAAACCCAGAGTGTCCTCAAGGAAGAACCATCGGCTGTCCAGCTTGAAATCCTCTTTACCTCCAGCAAAACCTCTTGCCCATTTCAAACCGAGGACTAGTCCTGAGGGTCTCTTACAACTCAAGCGAGGAGGGTTGCGTTACAGCTCAGTGGTAGAACTTGCCTAGCATGCCTGAGTTCATTCATTAGTACTTCAAAAAACCAAAACACCCAACCTCACGAATGGGACTCCTATCCCTTCTCCAGTCTGTGACCCTACTCAGTGAGGACAAATCCTCACGCCAGGATGCCATCCAAACACAGACTCAATCCTATCTGCTCTTCCCCACGGCTTAGCTGTCTTTTGCTAATTTGTGAGTTCTTTTTCCACCCTTTCAACCTTCTAACACTAGATAAGGGCAGAAAAGGGGTAGAGAGGAAAGAGACCCCTGAATAAAGTCAGGGTCAGAAAAGGGTCAACGCTATCGAGAGACTACTTGCTGAGTTCCTTGGGACAAGTTTGAGCCTCACAGTCGGGATATGTAATCTCTTCTTGTTTCTCTTTGCACATGACTACTTAACCAACCACAGCTAACAGTAACCAACCAACAGCCCACAACACCTCTCAGGGTCCTAGCATTTAAAAGTCCCCAGAATTCCAAATGTCACACAATCACAGAAATCACGCCCCTGCTAGAGCAGGAGGCAAATCATACTCAGCTGCTGTGGGCAGTCTGAAGCAGCCCCATATCCCTATGCCTGGATTAAAACAAAAACTTTTTTTTTTTCCCTTGAGACAGGGTTTCTCTGTGTAGCCCTGGCTGTCCTGGAACTTACTCTGTAGACCAGGCTGGCCTGGAACTCAGAAATCCGCCTGCCTCTGCCTCCCGAGTGCTGGGATTAAAGGCGTGCGCCACCACTGCCCGGCACAAAAACATATTCTTATAATATTTCTGTGTTTATACAAAAAAAATTCCAAAATTGTCACTATACCACCCAGATGACCAACATGCTCACTAAGGATTCCCCAGACAGGGGGATGTCCTGGGGCTGAACCTCCTCCACAACCCAGAGCTGGGACATCCCTTGCCACCCAGCCCTGCCCCAGCCTGAGACATGGCATTCTCTCTATCTGGAACATTCAGAGCCCTCTATGACAGAGCCCCTCAAAAGCATTACTCCCTCCACTTGACACCCAGAAAGGACCTTAGCAATGTCTACCTTACTCCTTCCTTCGGATACCCTGGGCTCAGGAGCTCTGGCTACATGAGGATTCACACAATCCAGATGAATACCTTCTGATGCCTCCTATGGAACCAGGACCCCACTCTCATTCTAAACCAGGATCCTGGTCTTGATGTAAGGTTATGGACTCCTCAGCTGGGCACAGTGGGATAAGCCTCGTACTCAGGAGGTGGAAGCAAGAGGATCAGCCGAACTATGAGATCCTGTCTCAACAAGACAAAGCAGGACAAGGGAGAAGCCATGGGGGAAGGCACTTATGAGAGACTGGATTCAAAATCCCAACACTCATGTAGGTGCTGAGCTTGGCTGTCGAGCCTGTTACTCCAGCCTTGGGAGAGACAGGCACTATCTTGGGACTTGAGTCCCTTGCTTTTGGTTTATTTAGTAAGAGACCCTGCCTGAGGGAACACACTGAGGAGGAATGAGCAGGACAGCAGGCGATGCTCCTCTGGCCTCTCTGCACACCTATGCACACACATTCATGCCCCACACACACACAAAATAAAAAGCACCACCTACGCACAAATATTAGCACTCTGCAGAGCTTTCTTTGAAGCCCATTCAGTTAGGACCCACCTCTACCTGCACCCCCAGCCCTTAAGAACCCTGGGAAATTCCTCTCAGAAAGTCCCTTCTGTCCTTATACCACAGACCAGGGAAACCCCTCTGCTCGCTAAGAGGCCAGGTTCTGCTGCTTCACAGTCCTCCAGCTCCCTG